>NCSJ02000155.1:0-97435 GCA_002812745.2 Scytalidium lignicola
AATTAAAATTACTAGTAATAGTTAAGATATATCTTGTTTTCTATGTTTTACTTCTTGAACTAACACTTGAAAATGCTTAAACTTTAATGTTAGAAGAAGTTGATCTGGAAAGAGAATATGAAGTTGAGAAAATCATTAGTTATAGGATGTATTATAGGAAATTATAATACTTGGTTAAATGGATAGGATATCCAAAGAATAAGAATGGATAGGAATTTACTTTTAATCTCATAAGTTATAAAGAGTTACTAAAAGTATATCATTGAAATTATCCTAGAATAGATTTTCAGATGATAGAATTGCAAGGTTGGAGAAGAAAAGGTTAACAGTAGAGGAAGAAGCCTTGCTTGTACAAGTAGAACATAACTCTTCAGACAGTTTCTCTTGCCTCTTTTTCTCTTCTGTAGTGTTGAGTTTGTCTAAATATTTTAGGCTATACTAGGCCATCTTATTCTTTTGTCGTTGAAGAAGAGCTTGTTGCTTTTGTAAACGAAGGATTTTGGCCATAGCTTCTTCTTCTTTTACTTATAGTCTGTCCATGGATTTTTCTAAAGACTTCTAGTCTTGAGAACAAGGAATGTTCTTATCCTAAGAATTGGAGGACATGTTGTAAGAACGTTTTGTGTGTATACACTCAGAATACCTCAAGGACTTCGAGAGGTTTACAACGCACTTTCGATTCTCCTTAGAATAATAAGAACAAGGATCCATATTATCGTTAGTATCCTCAATAGTCAAAGTGAGAATGACTCTCTCTCTTTTCTTTCTCTCAAGATCAGAAGGAAAGAAAGGGCAAGAACACTTTGGGGGCATGTTGAAGAAAAGAAAGGATTAACAAACGAACAAAATAATTCATGACGATGAGTTAAGCGTCGGGATGATGCTAGTGCAGAAAGGGGATAATGTTACAGGTTTTACTTAACAAGCTGATTGGTGTAGGCCTGAGGCTTAGTACACGGAGGGTGTACATAGAGAACCTAACAATCAAGGGTCACGTGATGGAGTCCTGGGATCCTTAAGGGACTCTAGAGGACTCCAAGGACTCCAAGCGGTCCAGCAGGATTTCATTATCTATATAAGCACACTGTAAGAACATGAGAGTAGACTCCTCGTGTTCAACCTAAATACATTACTGTATCCTACCTTCAACCTAGTAACCTGCTTATGTGTCACACGTTTCCGTTGTCCCTGAACATCTACCTTACCCTTGCTATCCAGTGACCTGGATAGCGTAGTTTTGTAACACAATATGTACAAAGTTGTTAAGTAGTTGTTATAATTATAACTAACTAGCTTACCCTCTTACCTCTTGTTGTCTCTTAAAAGGAGTTAGCAGAGTTAATTAAGCTTAAATTGAAGTTGTCCAAGCTATTGTTAGAGTTGACTTTTATAACTGTTAAGCTTCTTCTTAAAATTAATATATTGTTATACTGTTAGGAACGCTATATATAGTAGAATAGCTATTAGCGATGTGATCGCTAATAATCTGCCTTTTTTAGGCGAGTGGTAAAGCTATTCGATTACTCGTTCCTAACATATACATTATTATTACTCTTATTCTAAGTGTAAACAAGGTTATAAACTAACTCTTAAGCCTTTTACTTATAATTACTTAACCTTTTGCTCAGCTAAGCCTTAAGCTTAAGCTAAAGCTTAAGCTTGACTAAGCAGAGGATATTGTTATTCAACAAGCTTTAAACAAGGTTCTAAAGTATTATAAGACTTATAAGCCTCTTAATATAACTAAAAACTATAAGTTAAAATAAAGAGAATAAAAGGTAAGTCATATCTTACTTTATTATCTTTATCCTTAAGCTTTAATTAATTAATCCCTTACCTTACAAGCATAATGCAAAAAGATAAACTTTAAGAAGAGTAGTAAATACCTTTTAGAAGACTATGTAGATGAAGACAAGTTATTACTTTTTATTAAGAATAAAATGACTAACTATACTTTAAAACAAAAATGTTATCTTGAAGTTGAAAAGTAATAGTATAAAAGGAAAGTTAAATTACCTTTACCTTTTACCTTATTATTCAAATAAAGGAAAGGTTATGTTAAAGTTATTCTTATATTAAAAGAAGATAATGACAAATCTTACTTTGATCTAATACTCATATACAATATAATTTAAGGTTATTATATAATTATTAACAAACTTTAAGCTTATTAAACTTTCTTAAGCTTTTATTCAACTGATTAACCTTAGTAAATAGCTTTGATAACCTTAAAGACATTAATTACTTATAGTTAATATTAACAATGTAAAGCTGAATTTGAAGATTAAAGTATAATTATTATCAAGGATAAATATATAACTCTTTAAATCCTTGATCTTATTTAAAAGGTTTAACAATAAAGTTTAGGTAAGAATTATATAAACTAACTATTCAGAACTTAACTTTACTTTCTCTTTAACAATTTCATACTGTTAAGACTGAGTAATCATTTGTTCATAGAATTACTAGATCTTTTTTCAATATCATTGTTAAACAAAGGCTTTAATAGTATTAACTAGTACTTAATTATAATTATAAACTAGAGTAAGACTAACTAGCATAACCATCTTAAATATAAAGTTACTTTATACTATTAAGATCATTGTTCTTACCTTATAAATGCTTTAGTTACTTATTTCTTTTAATAATAACATTGCTTAAAAGAGTTATTTTCTTACTTTTGTACAAGTTAAGACTAATACAATATTAAAGTTCTAAAGAAGGATAATACTTATTTAACTAAATCCTTAAGTAATAATATTATATTATCTTAGACTTGATAGTTATATGTTAAAACAAGCATTAAAAGCTTAAAAATAACATATGTTAAGTATGTTTTAAAAGCTTGACTAATTAAATTAAATAAGGTTTTAAAAGACTAAATCTACTATAGTAACTATTAGAATATTAATCAAATGACTAGTTATTATTTAATTACTTTACTATATATATTCATATATAATATTGTTGATTTTGACCTAGAATAAGCATTAAGTTACTTTTTACTATAAGAAATCATATAACCCTTATCCTTTCTTTTAAGCTGGATTTAGCCTGATATTAATTGTTAATAAGTAGTTTATATGGAGAAGTTAAACATTATAGAATAAGTAAAGCCAAATCTAGTAATTAAAAGGTTTTTGAAGCTTATACAAAGGTTATAATCTATATTCTTATAAGTATATATAAATTAACTTGTTAACAAGTTGTAAAAGCATTTGTTAACTACTTGTAAAGTTAAAGTTAAAAGTTAATATTTTATATATAGAATTTAATACTCTAGTATATAGAATTCTTAAAACATCTTATATTTAAAGACTTTGTCTTTTAGACTTTTGAATATAAAGTGTTTGAGCTTAAAGTTAAAAAGGCCTTTACTATAATTATAAAGCAAGACCCTTATACTATTGCTATTCAAAAGGCTATTCTTGTTGTTAATGACTACTTGCAAATAATAACAAGTGTTATCCAGAATAGCCAAGTTACTTATGCCCAAGCCTTTTACTTGTTGGAGAAGCTTCTTACCACTTGAATTAAGCAAAGAATAAAAAGAATTGTAAGTACTCTTAATGAGTTTATTAAAGGCAGTTTCCACTTTATGCTCAAAGGCTACTAGGTAGCTTTTATGACAAGAGCCTTCTCCTTGCTCAACAAGCTTGTTATACTACTTGTTATAGCCCTGGCAAAGGCTGTTGAAGTGCTATTGTCACAGTATTACATGTTCTGAACCATCTAGACTATCCTTGAGCTCTGGCAGGAGTGGACCGTAGGACTACAAGGACAGTTGTCAATCGAGAAGCTGGACAAGCTGTACAGCTTACATTGGCATTCAAGGCTTATAACAGCTTCTGAGCGTCAGTTTTACTCCCAAAGGAAGACCCTTATTATAGAGATTCAACGGCTGGCCAGCATGATCAAGGCTCCTCCTGATGAAAAGGCGTACAATACGGTGGTATTACAGCTGGAAAGTGAGCGTAAACAAGCTAGAACATCATTAAGCAAAGTTATAAATGCTTTAAAAAGGGTATAATGTAATTGTAGCTTCTAGAAGTAGATCTATACATATGTAGACATTTCAAGGATCAATTAAGCTTAGCTTAATTCATTTGGCCAATTAGAAGCTGTTGTGCAAAGCTGTAAAGTAAGATATAAGCCAAATAAACGTTACATTGCAAGCCAAGTACTTGAAATTAGGCTTGACGTTGTCATGCATTCAACTTTACTGTGAATTACTTCAAAATTGGATGCAAGTTAAGCCATAGCCTTGACAATAAGCTACTTCAATATCAGACGTTTTCATGGCACGGTTGTAGAGTAATGCGATCCGGAAGCTGGACCTGCGCCAAAATCGTGATGTCCCAGGGGAGTTACCGATATCACGCTGTAACTCGGTTATCGCCCACCCAAAGTGCCCTCATACATCCTTCTGATGTATTTTATGTAAGCCCCTACCCCGTCTAACCGACACCCATTTTACATACAAATTTGTGATTTTTAGACTTAAATAACTCTACGAACATATAATTAATTGACTTGATTTTTTAAATACAAATAGTTTTAGTATAAATATTTTGAATTATCTAATACAAATTTAGTATACAATTGTTGATTCTTTGTAGTAATCATTCAAAAAAAAAAAGTCGAATTTACCGCAAAAATGACCCCCTTGCAATTTTAATAATAATAATAAATATGACATAAGGGAAATTGGTTGGCGCTTGAGGTGGTGGCTAGGAAAAGGTTGAGCTTTATTGCGAATTTGAAAAGAGTGGATTTGGTGTCTAGGCTGAGGGCAAGGGGTAAGGTAATGGGGTAACACGTTTCAAAGGATGTGAGCTACCGCTGATAATTAGAGACCAAGCTCAGCGATGGCGCTTAATTGCCTTCTAACAGACAACTTGGTTTTTAATAAAATGGACATCAATGACCATTTCCTCTGCCCATCGACAAACCTATCTTTCCCGATCAATAAGATACCGTTTGCATATAGAAATCTAAAATGAGACAGAGGGTCATTTAAATCCTAACAACATGAGATTTACAGATAATTGTCACCCTAACATTTATAGTCACACCATAGATGTTGTAAAGGTTATAAGTAAATTCAGGAATGCTAGCCGACCAGTGCTTATCTCTACTACCTATATATATTACGACTTTCAAATATCAAACTTTTCATCCCGACCAAAAACTAATAGAATCCGGGCCCGGCTTTTCTCACGCTGGGCAGTCGCTCACAAAGTGATCATAACTATTGCCTAGAAATTCAATTATTGTAAATTTAGGTCAATTCACTAGAGGCCAGTGGTTACTTACATCTGTAACAGTGAGGCTCATTAGCATAATGACCATATTTACCGCCTAACGATGTCAGTAAGGATCAAACACACAAAAATATCTGAATATGTACATTTGTAGCAATGATCATCACTAGCATAATGGCCATAGTTGCCACCTGATGGTGTCAGTAAGGATCAAATACATAAGATCTCTGGAAATTTACATCTGTAGCAATGGAGATCATAGGCATAGTGGCCGAGTCCACCACCTAGTGATTACAGTTAGCTCGACCCACATTATTCTTTATCAGATACCAGGGTACAAACACTTAAAACAGGTAACACTGCGTGAACCTTTTTCTCTGTATTGTGGCCGGTTATGTTGCCTTGTGGAGAGCTCTGGCGATAGAGCCCGCGGCTTAACCCTAGAAGGCTCTTGGATCTCCTTCTGAAGCCGAGCCAATGCCTTCTCCCGTCCTTCCCCATATATAAGCGGCATATGGACGTCGAAAATTCCCAGCAGAGAGTAAGCTGAGTCTTCGTCACGTTTCGTGTGCCGGTTTTTTGCCCATGACATCCGGTCATCAACGCTAAATTTAGCTAGGGGATACCCTTGCAGAGCTCGAACGCTGATTCCTGTGATCTGTTGAATCTCTCGTACCATTGCCATTTTATTGCCAAGGCAGTGGCCTTCCCTAGAGAAAAATTCAACAGTCTTCGGCGCAACCAGCTCTTGCAGTGTCCAGCCCCGGGTAAACCATTTGCTGTCTCGAAAGGCTGCCCTTGTTTGCCAAACGGACTGGCCATTTCGATCCAAGTTACTGCCTGAAACATCTGATAGAAATACGTAGCATTTGGCTGCATTAAGATACCAGCGAAACATGGAGTTTATGGCCTCCGTTAGCTCTGCGCTACTGGATTTGTCAATGCAGCAAGTGTCCACCCAGAAGAATAGTAAACCATCTTTTGAAGCTTGCTCTCCACAGAAGCAGATCTTGCGGTAGCCAGCTTTAGTTTTTCCCGTCTTATCCATCAAATCTTTGAAGGTAACTTCCTCATGATCCAGTCCCCAAGTATGTGATAAAATTGCGTATCTGGGAATATCATTGCCAACAAACTCGACGAGGCTGAACTCACCATCGCTTTTGAGCCGCAAGAGACGCATGGCGAGAAAATAATGTTAGAGATGTCTGACTTAGATAATGGCGTCAAAAGATGTAGATAGGATGCGTACGGGCTTCGAACCGTTGAAGAGCAGCGATGGTGCTAGTCGATGCTAGTTCATGAAAGGGCAGTTAATTATGAAG
The DNA here is from genome assembly GCA_002812745.2 of Scytalidium lignicola. Taxonomy (NCBI): domain Eukaryota; kingdom Fungi; phylum Ascomycota; class Leotiomycetes; genus Scytalidium; species Scytalidium lignicola. The sequence continues at coordinate 6,587 of NCSJ02000155.1, forward strand.
GACTCATCAGATGTGTCGCGTTAGACGATCTTGCAGAGCTGCTTCGATCCTGAGCCAAGCCCCGAGCCTGGTACGCCTACGAGCCAGCCTGAGGAAGCCCAAGGGTCCTCTTCTGGCTCCCTCAAGAATCGGCTACAGTTTCCATATCGTCAACGTATGGAATTTTACGAGTACCTAGTTGTCTACAACAGCCTGGCCTCCTTAGACTTCGTGATGGCATCCGTTCCCGCTATTCAAGGGTCCTTGTCGGGGCTGGTCCGCATCCTCCGTGGAAACAAGAGGCGTGGCGGGCCCGAGGATCTACCGAGATGTAACTTGGCTCCCTTTAGTATCAATACATTTGCGTTGGTCCAGGCTAGCCTTGAGCAAGATGTCAGCGTTATCCTTCATTTTCCAGGATCTTTGCTAACAACGAGGCAGCATCAAAATGCTACCAGGAAATGATTTATTGTAATCATCGATGATTAGCAGTAGGGTGGTCGACAATGCTGAGTAGAATTAGTTGATCATGACTTCTACTTGAGGAGAGCTTATCTCTATCCGTTGGATGAATCAGTCTCCAGAGATTCCTCTTCTGCCGAAGCAAATTGATTGTATAAAAGAAAATCACGTAGAGATCCTTTTGGGAAGGAAGAGAAAGGGGGATTGCAAAGAATAGCGATATCAGGAATTAAAGTAATAACAGTGAAAAAGACATAAGTTTGAGGAGATAAAACCAGATTGAATGAGTGATAGAGGAAAGGAATCCACAGCTTGATAAGTTAGAAGCTACTGTTAAGATGCTTATAGATCGAAGCTGCTATGCTATTTATTTTACACTGGGGTTTTTCTAGCTAACCGTTTGTGCTTTCAATCTATTTATAATCACTGGGAAACTGTAAGTGTTCGTTTTCAGATGTTGTTGAAGCTTTGTGATAATATTAATGAATTATTCTTAGTAAGAATAGCTAGATTGGCCAACGGTTCAAACGGTCCAAAGGGTCTCGGCCAGACCGGACTGTAAAAAAAAGGTCCACAGTCCCAAGCTTTGGGGCCATTACGCTAGTTTACGGTCCTGTACGGCGATTCTAAGAATAGCTGAAAATTCATGTTGCTGGCAATATTAAACAAGATATCTTAAGTAATCAGTTCGACTTAGGAAGCTATTAAAAAAATGCTAGTTGCAGGAATATGTCTTATTATTGTATTAGAAGACCAAATAGTTCGGGTTCTGGTGCTGAAATTGAATGTGCTCCAAGTTTTATTATGCGGCGACTACTCTGGCCTGAAGCATGAATAACGCAAGTTTTTAGAGGGTAAGCTAGGTGGTTGTGTTAAAACTTACATAATAGTACTAATTCCTACTAAGTTAAATTAGATTTAATACTCTGAACTAGGAATTGTACTTTGATAAACCGAGGTTACTCAACGTAAGCCTAGGGAAATCCCGGAATACTGTTTACACCTTAAATTGTATTGTAACTATATGCTGATTAACTCAATTCTACTGTCTCTGAGTAACATGTGCCTATTGCCACCTCTAACATATACCTACTGCTGGAAAAGGGGTCTATCTTGCTCTTAAAAGCGAGTATTGCTCTTCAGATTTGTAGTAGAATAACTATTACACTATAGCCTTTTATCCTATCGACTGGCAGCAATCGCAGCCTCCTTATCGGCGGCCAACATCCTCTGTATGGCTGGCCGATTCACGCAGCGGTCCCACCAAGCACTCACAGCTTCGCGACTGAGGATGATATCTCCGTACCCGCATGCGAAAAGTCTTTGGATCAGCGGAATGTAGTAGATATCTATGAGAGTGAATTCATTTCCAGCCATGTAGTCTTTGTGGTGCAAGAGACGTTCTGCAATGTCGAAAAACATCTCGACCAACCGCAGTGCATCGGAGACAACGGCGTCATCGGGAGGCAGCCCTATGAATCTTTTGGCAAATTTCTCGAATGCGATTCTACCTGCCGGCTCTGCGAAGTAGCACATTTCTGCGCACTGCGCCTGGTCGAACAGCACCGCAGCTTCAATGTCGGAGTCAGGGGGTAGAAGTGGAAAGGAGTACTTCGTTGCGAGGTATTTGCAGATTGCGCGACTCTCGTAGAGAGTGAACCCCTCGGCGGAAATTATCACGGGTATTTTCCCCCAAGGGTGACGTTTCTTGTGTTCTGTGGACTGGGTGCAACGGCGTTAGCTCCCACGAGAATCGAACGTTGCAGGCAGGGGAACAAATATTTGATGAGTAGTGAGAAGAAACATTGAGGCTCGAGACAATATACAATCTGCTCACGCAAGGAGAAGCCGCATCGTCTACCAAGAGAAACGGGTCAACCACCTTTTGCTCCCCCTTTTGAAGATTGAGAAGCACGAGTTCGTAATCCGTAAAGCCACCTTCGGCGAGAGTCAGGCGGACACGATCGGTGTTGGTCGAACCGCGAGAGCCATACAGAGTAAAAGCTGGCATTTTCGAGCTGTACAGTAGTTTCGACGCGAATCTCGGGCTATTTGGGAGCCTCGACATTGTGTAAGTCCACATTTCGAGAGGGATCGGGCCAGCCACTCGTTATATAGGCCGAAGACATCTCGCCGAGAGCAGGAACCAGCGGTATCTCCAGAGCTTGGATGTTTTCACTTCTATGGAGACAACTGGGATCCAGAACAAGCCAACTAACCTCGGCGTGTGCTGGATGAGGCCCTTCTTCCAACAGTATTTATATATGATTGGTGGGTTCGCTTTCGCTACCCAATCGAGCTAGCGCCGACCTCGTGCCTCAACTACCACAGTTACGTCTGTATTTAAAGTGAGTCCAACTCGTCTTCCTCATGGTCACGGTGATGAATCGTGCTGCATCATTTGATTCGTCTGCTCGGATTTCTTGCTTGCTACAGTATGATTCTTCCTCTCGTCTGAAGGGTGTTGCGCGGCAAGCGTGAATGTGAACGATGGCCGGAAGCGTTGTCGCCCGCAAACGGAACATTCAATGTAGAACCAAGGTGAAAACTGGTTGTGCAACCTGCAGGTCAGTCATAGCAGACAGATCCCTTTGCCGGTCTACACCCCAAGACTGTAAATTGGGACGGGAGGTCAGCGCTGCAGTAATTGTGCTCAATCAACAATAGAATTAGGAAGGTCAAATGCGACGAGAAGAAGCCGTTTTGCCAAAAATGTGTCACCACTGGTCGTACTTGCGACGGCTACGAGTCACCCTTTAGATTCTTTCCCAGCCAACCCATCAACAGCGCTCATGCTGGCGGCATCAAGTCAGACGTTGGTTTACAACCCATCCGGCCCACCTTCATTGAGATCGCCCCTCAGGACATCGACCTTCTCAATCGTTACTTCTCAACCAAAACCATGTTCGACGTGAAGCTGAGCTGTGACGAAGAAGCCAGGCAAGTCCTCCAAGCCAGCTTGACTGATCCGGCTATACGACACGCAGTCTCATCTCTCCGAGCTCTTCGGGAAGATCTCGAGACGTCCGGAGACGGTCCCGTGTCTGCCGCCCAGCAGACCCCGAGCTATTACTATGGCCTCCAGCAATACAGTATGGCTTTGAGGGGTCTTGCGTCTAAATTGTCATCTCCAAGCTCCAACGAGTTGAAGTCGGCATTACTTTGCTGTCAGATCCTCATCAGCATTGAGCAAGTGCGGAAGAATTTCGCTGCTATGGCCCAGCATATCATTCAAGGACTCAGGATCATGCACGAGTACCGCGCAAGGCCAAATATTGTCGCCGCGAACAAATTGGTGCCAGCTCACCATGACCAACTACCCCTCCTGGATGTTTTCATCATTAAGCTGTTTGCTGCACCATGTAAATTTGCGGATCCTCCAGCAACAGCAGACGTAAGCGGGACGACGTTGTCTGCGTGTTTGATTTCACCTCATCAACAGCCTGTTGCATCTCGCGATCTTCGCACGATTGCACCCGACATGCGGACAGAGCTTACAAGGATCGCTGCGTCGACGCTTGAATTCCTCGACAAAGTGTCGCAAGTCGAATCGGTAGGAATCGCTCTTCAACTACTATCCGAGAAAGCATCTCTGCTGGACTCGTTAGAATCGTGGCTCGTTGATCTTGAACTTGTTCGAACGAAGATCGGGTCCCTTGGCGCTGAGCCTATTTCGGTGTCTTTCTTGCGCTTCTTCCATCTAATCCTAAAAATCGTTCTCTTGGGGACACTAAACTCCTCACCAGATCTTTATGCCGAGCTGCGGACTGAGAACGACCGATTGCAAGGCATAGCCAACACCGTGGGCGAAAGAGTCAGGGCTTATAGAATGTGCAGTGGGACTAGTAGTTTAAGGTAGAAAGAGAAGAAACGTGTGCGTGCGTAAGATTGCATGCGGCTTCCAATTGCAGTATACAGACCGAACAAACCAATTAGCAGCTGACTCTGTCTCTGAACCGGTCCCCCTCGCCGACCATGATTGTCTGCTCTGGAGGACTGGTCAACTTCATAAATAGATCCGCAATCCTGTCACCCTTTTATAACGAAGCCTCTTCGTCTCCCCACAAGCCCAAGCAGACGAGTACTCAACAGCACCTCTCATCGTCGAAAGCCATGCATTTCCTCCTCTTCGGCTCCAGTGGACGGACCGGCCAGCACGTCGTATCTGAATTACTCTCTCAGGGTCACACAGCGGTAGCCCTCGTGCGTACCTCTGGCAGCCTCACCCCTCGTCCTGGCCTCACCATCGTCACTGGCTCGCCACTATCCAAATCCGACATACGCGGCACTCTCCTCGCGGCACCTCCTCTATCACCTTCTGCAGCGATCATCACATTGAACACAGTCCGCAAGTCCGACAGTCCTTTCGCGGCTCAGATTTCACCTCCTCGCTTCCTGGCCGACTCGTGCGCCAATGTTTGCGAGGTTCTGGAGCATGCCGGCTGTTATCGCATTGTAGTGATGTCGACAGCAGGTGTCGGAGATTCATGGGGTAACCTACCGTGGTTAAGCAAGGCATTCTTGGGGTGGACCAACGTTAAGTACGCGCTCGAGGATCACAGCCTCGTAGACAAGGAGATTCGGCTGACGAAGATGGATTGGACTCTTGTGAGGGCCGTGAGGCTGCAATTCGACGATCAGAAGCCGACCGACACGAAGACGGATGTGAAAACGTTGGGCAGTAAGGGCGATGGAATGAGCTTGACCGACAGCGTCAGTGTTATTAGTGTGGCGAGCTTCCTGGTCAAAGTTGCGGTCGAAGGACTCTTCGTCCAAAGCGCAGTGGTTGTGACCAATTGACACGTCCAAGGAAGTCGTGGACTTTGTTGATATCGCTGTACCATGCAGGAAGACTTCCTGAACAAANTTTTTTTGTATTCTTCTGCGTATTGCTAGATAATAGAATCGGTTCCAGACTAATTTTTTCTGAGCTTAGATCCGTATTTCGTAGCCGAGTGTCAAAATAGATAGCGATACAAGGCCAGTGAGTCACTTTCCTCCTCCATTAAGTGGTTCCTGCGGGACGTCCTCAAGTCTCGAGCTCCAGGTAGGTACAGTAGATTCTACCAAAATGAGAGCGAGATTGTCTTGGCGGCTAGTCATAGTTATCTGGGTTTGTGTACCCAGACCGTGAGAAGTAGATAGCGCGTAGAATCCCCCGGAGCCCAGAAGGAAGCCGGGAAGGCAAGGCCGCCTTGTGACTGCGAAGCAAGCGCGCGAGCCTAGCCATGATGCCCAGTTGTGCGCGTCGCCATCATTTGCCCCATCAGTCCAGTTGAGTTCGGCAAGGGCGTTGGCTCTACGTCTCGAGTTGCTTGCGTGGCTCTCTTGCTGAACCTAACTATGAATCTTCCCTTGGTCCAGTCTCGCCGCTTCATGAATCCCATGGCAACCAACAGGCGCATTAGTAACCGTAAACCCTTCGTCAGAGCAACTCTGCCGCCAAGATGATTCTGCCTTGCCTTGCCTGTTTGCATGAAGTTCTCTGCGCCTCGGGCAGACAGAGAGTTGGTATGGACCTTCCCCAAATGTGATTTCACACTAGCTGTCGTAACCCTCGATATGTTGCCTGGTCTTGTATAAATAGTACCTTGCCTAGGAGAGGCACCCAGACATTGTATTCCCATTCCTTGGAACAACTCTGCTAATAAGATGATTGCATCTCGTCTCGTATAAATGGTGACATATTCGTGGGAAGCTCCAGACGTTCATACCTCAGATTTGTGCTCTTGCTTTGTTCGGTTTTGAAACCATACAAAATTATTTTTCGACAGCTATTACAAAGCAGTATCGTATATATTTGAGTAAGTCTTTTTGTGGTAGAGAGAAGTTGAATAGGTGGTTAACAGATTAACGCCATATGTTCGTAGACGATGAGGTTGAATGTGTGAAGTTTGTTAAAGTTGGGAGGTGTAGCTTTGACTGAAATGGATCCAGAATTGGCTCCTGAAAGAATCTTTGGCTGAATGGTTTCCAATTTTAACTAGTAGCAGGTGTAGCCAAACGGGAATTAAAAGTTCCAATTAATATAATTTGCATCCTATCTTTTGGGATACCATAATATGAGAGAGAAGCACTCGAGTTTGTATTCTCTTAACGTCGACTTCTTCAAATCAGTTTTGCTAGCCATGAATGTCTCATAGTTAGTGTAGAAGCCTTCGATTAGCCAATGCAAAATTTCAATAGAAGATAGTAATATATNAAAAAGAAGAAAATGTATTATTGCTAAATAGCTAACTATTAAAGGACTAAAGTGTGAAATTAACCATCCTCTCCTCGAGCTCAGACAGTTTGAGCAGCTCTTGCAGCTCGTGCACGGAACTGATAATCCCATAGCTAGACCTTGGAACCGCAGAAGCCCCTTTCATCCCGAAATTCCCCTCCTTATGGTTATTTGAACACAAAGAATAATAACCACCCCCTGGTTTGGAATAACCGCCACCAGAACTGGTATTGTTACCACCAAAATATCCAGATCCATCTTCTCCCAACTTGTCATATCCAGACCACCAATCTCCATACGGGTATTGATTTCCAGAACCATTTCCGTTATTACTACGATCTCCGCCGTTTTCATCGTCGTGGTCTTTTCCATGATCCTTACCGTGCTGCTCTGGTATATCTGGAGTATCCTCCTGGGCTCCCTGAATATGAACCGGTCCAGGAGAATAGAGCACATAATTTGGTTCCGTTACAAGATTGGGGTCATATGTTCCTGGTACGTAGGATTGTTCAGCGCCCTGGTCAAGTGAACGAGGCTCTACCCAACGGTCTCGATCCCATTGATTACGTGCAACAATACTGACAGAAGTCTGCTCCCCTAAACTACCCCGACTTTCCTGATCACTCCTAAGCAGAGGTAATATTGCTTTTGTGCTGTAACCTTCCGGTTGCAAGGTAGCTTCATTGTGAAAGGCAGCATCTCTTTCATTTTTGCGTTCAAATTGAGTACTTCCAACGTCATGACTGGCTACGTCGCCGATTTGGATATTTTTATTGAGATTGTCCAAAATTGGCTCTTGGTTTTGAGCAATGGATGACGATTCTATGCCTACGGACGGATCAAACTTTCTGTTCTTTGCGCATTTCTTAGGATCACACTGCTCTTGTTAGATCAAAATTTTCTCTAATGATAGATACTGCACTTGACCTTTTTCTTTTGTCTCCTGTGGTGTGCACAAGTCATATTACGATTCTCATATATTGCCTTGCTCTTTTCTTTACTCTTCTTTGTTTGAGATTTCTCAGGCACCTCTTCCATAGTCTTTGCTTTAAACGTTGCTTTAAGAAAGCGGACTTTTGGTTTTGTAATGTTGTATCGTGGCAAGTTCATTATTACCTTCTCAAAATGGAGAAAACAGCTAATAATGAGAAATTTGACAAAATTAGCAATACAATTCTCTAAGCAATGATACAATACGAGCAAATATGGCAAGTACACCTTCCAGGAGATTGTATTGACGTAGAAGATAAAATTTTATATATAGTGAAGAGGGCTTAGCTATCGGTTTCCTAATACGAACACCGATGACACGTCGAGTAATGCTTATGGAGAGTTACAAAAGTACTGCCGCATATGTGAATATGCTCAGCCTTAATGAGAGCGGTTACCTAAATTGGTGTAGTGCAGTAGTGATGAATGTGTGCAATATACCATTTAATCGTCACCATTCGCTGGATCCGAGGAGGCCAAGCATGGAGGGCCTAGAGCCTCTATTAACCTGCTCCTGTAATAGATCCTTTCTAGAAGGTCAAACTTCTAATGATGCATTGTTACACTTTCACAAACCAACAGTCAAAAGCAGGTCTTGACAACATGACATTGTTTAGCAATCACGCGCACTATTGTGTCTCAAAATCTGTTATCACTGTTCTGCCCAAGGCGTATTGTCCATGGCGGCTGAGACAATCGGGCTTTGAGTAATAAGCAGCAGCGTACCGTTACAACGGCTGTAGCCTGATACCCCAAATATCAAACCTATGGTACCTGCAAAACCCGTTTCTACACGGCACAGAAATGTAGAACAGACGAATAATGCGAAGTTGCTCAATGAACATGAGATTCAGCTCATACCCGGCTAAAGCAGAGCTTGCGAGAGAGCTGAGGAAGCATGCAGGGGCCAGCGATTATGTGTGCCCCTATGAGAAAGCGAGACAATGCAGTCAGGATCGAGAAAGCTGGAGATTTCCGAGTGAGACAATTATTTGTTACACGACGCAGTTCACCAGGGCCAGAGGAATGGAAGAAAACATAGTTGAATTTCTGAATTTCCTATGCATCACTCGACGATACCTTGCTCTTCACTCCACCTAGCCCAGGGATAAGTTTTAATGATTCAATAGCTTTATATAAGATGTGTCAGGGTATATACCCATCGGCCTATAATGGTTGTAGTTGGTTATAGATATGCTTCGAGTCTCTATAATATTATGTATATGAAATATTTTCCGGAACAGTTGGCAATTTAGATTTCGTGTATGGATTAGTAATGTAGATGAGAGCCGAAAGATGGGTCTTCTAAATTGTCTCCTCAACGAAAAAGCCTTTTACAACTACCAGAGAACCCAATCTACGAATCATTAAATTCATTTTACCCAAACCACAATTTTATATTTCCATTATCCAGCTAAGGCCTCAGCAAACAGACGAAGATAGCGTCCAAACTATAAAGTGTCTTGAGTCACCATGTCGATGAAGGCGAACTGCTGGACCTGTCGGCTCCGGCGGAAGAGATGTGATAGAAACTTTCCAACCTGCGAAACCTGCAAGAGTCTACAGATCACCTGTTACTCGAGTGACAACCGTCCGGAATGGATGGATGGTGGGAAGAGGCAAAGTATAATGGCACAGCGCATTAAAGCCGAAGTTAAACGAAGCGCGGAAGCTCGTAGAGAGAAACAATACATTCAAGTTCTCAGCATGGACACTAATTCAGACGCCACAGTTGGTATTAAACAACTAGGTAATTACTACCACGGGATTCAGCAATTTAACATGGTCATGATGGTGATTTTAACTCTACTTAGATCCCAAGTCCACTCCATCAAGATCAATAGAGATACCCCAAACTCATGCAGGTTCCCAAAGCAGCAATACTACGCAACCAGATGATATGCCAGATACCTGGGATATTTTGCATACAATAGGACCCCCTATCAATAAGCATGACGTTGAGGCTGACTTTATAATGATATTTCTGGACTATGTCTTCCCGTTTCTGTTCCCGTTCTATCGGCCTCCAATATTTGACTGTGGGCGGGCGTGGTTACTTGCTCTCCTAAGAGATAACAAAGCCCTCTTCCACATCGCCATGAGTCTCAGTTCATACTTTTTCACACTCATCATAACAAACGACCGACCCGGCTACAATGGCGCTTGCAAAGTATACACCTGGAATAAGCTGGCTGGGCATATGGACGTTGCCATCAAGAGCATACAAGATGAGATGCAAGCGTTAAATAAGCAAGGAACCGATGCTCCTCTACTAGATAGAGTACATGCGCTGGATAGCATTACACAGCTAATGGTGTTTGAAGGGGCGATGTGGCGAACACCAGATTGGGATGTTCATCTAACTGCCGCGGCGACAATATTTAAGGGGATCTTTGAAGAATATGGCATTACTAATGGTCTCCCTGATATGGAAAAGGTGATTCTGACCATGAATAGACCGCCTTTTACTCTCGGTGATCGCCATGTCTGGAATACGGATCAAGCCTCGTTCCGCTTCTTTGCAGCTATTCTTCTCTACGCAGACATAATTTCAAGCGCCACACTCAAGAGACGGCCTTACCTTCAAGAGTATCATACTCATTTGATTGCTGGTAGAAATTCTGTAGGGGATTCTGCGTTCCAGTTGAAAATGGAATATTTTATCGGCTGTGAAGGATGGGTCTTGCTCACCATTGCTAAGATTACAGAGCTATATATTTGGAAAAATGAGGCGGCAACGGCTGGCACGTTTGATCCAGCTGAACTGGTGGTTCAGGGTGAACAGATTTCGCAAGAACTTAGTACTGGATTAACAGAGCTCGATAATAATAGTTCAACGCTCAGTACACCCAGGCTTCAAGATATTATACACTCATATTATCGATCCGATAGCCAAAGTCAAGTTAGTGAGCAAACTGTAGCGACTCGGATTTGGGCACATGCTGCAAAAATCTACTTAGCTGTTGTTGTTCAGGGCTGGGAGCCACAAAGCTCGTCCATTCATCTGAACGTCACCGCTGTGCTCCAGCAGCTCCAGGCCGTCTCATCTCCCGCAACTTTACGCAGCCTCGTATGGCCATTTTTTGTGGCTGGCTGCTTGGCTGAAGAAGGGCAGGAGCAGAGCTTTAGGGATATTGCGTCTACTTCTGGGGCACTTCTGACATTTGGTAGTTTAGGAGAAGCGCTTCGAATTATGGAACAAGTCTGGCAGAAGCGAAATCAACTGGATAAGCAATGGGATTTGACCGCCTGTTTTAACCTGTTAGGTACACAAGTTCTGCTAGCATAATTGAATTTCAAGATTCATTTCAGTCTCTGCTAAACCCGGTCTTATTTCCTCCGAAGCTAGCAATCGCAATTATTTACCCTTCCACAACTCAACCACATCTTTCACCTTCAAAGTCTGGATATTGGGGAACTTCGAATTTAGAGCTTTATCTTTGGGCATATCGAATTTCCCTTCAATTACATAACGGCCGAAGAGGCAGAGTAAACCTTGTAATCGTTCTTTGGGGTAGAAGGCATAGGCGATGGCGTGAGCGGGGAGCTCTGTGATTTCTCCCTTCTCGAGTTTTTCAATGGAATCGTATGTTACTGTAAACTTAGCACCTGATGATGTAACCAATATTAGCATAAGTCTTTCAACCAACAAGAAACAAGTAAGAAATAGATATTGGAGGGGTAGGGAGATAATGAAGGTAGATTTACCCCGCGCCTCTTCTATCAACTTCAGAAACTCATTCCATGTCGTAGAGTCACTGTAACAGTACGTCGTCTCCTCCCAGTTCTGCACATCCAAAGATGCAACAACAAACTTCGCTAAATCAATGGTGTAGATAAGGGACATCGGCTCATTTCCAGTACCAGGGATAGCTGCAACTTTGTGTTCTATATCCAAAACAAAGGACGCAGGTAATTGCAAATATGACTTGAGGTATGGGAATCCGTAATAGTCCAAGAAAAAGCCATTAACGAATCTAGTCCACTCGAAATTCGTCTTACGAAGCTCAGCTAAGGTCGCTTCTCGCACTGCATACAACGGTGATCTGGATGGGTAGTTTAACCTAAGGCTTCAGCAACAGAGCCTATAAGACTTACATTTCGGTGTGATGTACGCCCCAGTCACTCGCGACGAACCGTTGAACAGTTGTTGACTTAGCAGCGGCCTGGACGAGGTTACATTCAGAAGCTGAGGCGGCTGGGCTTGTCACTTGAATGGCCGAGATGACTGTGTGAACATTATTGCTAGCAAGAAGTTTTGCGGTACCGTCCACATCGTCGTAGTCAACAACGAGAAAGGAGGTATCAGAGTCGGTCTTTTCTGCCGGCTTTGCATGGAGTCAGTCAAGGGTGATACTAGCGGTTGGTTAGCTGCCTCACTTTGCGAGATAAAACAAGTAGCTTGTGCTTTGAACTGCCTTTAAGCTCCTCGACAATAGCTCTGCCAACATGGCCGGTTCCTCCAGCGACTGCAACGACAACCATTTTGGTACAGAAGAGATATGCTTGAGATAGGGATATGAAGTATTAGGAAAACTCGGTAAGGTGTTGTATATCGAAATATAAATACATTCAGTTATAAACGGAGCGTTCTACTACTTATATATGCACGAGGCTAACTCCAAGCCCCAGTTCGCCTCCCACGCCGACAAAACAGTTTGTAATAACCATGGAGTTATCATGGTGATTTATAAGATATATGAGCTTAGTACAAGTCCTTTTCCTGAGCTGTGCCTTAATGATAGTCCTAAAATGATGTTATCCCAAAACGAAGCAGTCCTACGATCCCTGCATGAGCGCGCGCGGTCCCAAGAAGGAAAGGTCAAAAGTATTGACCTAACCCCATTTGCACAAATCCCAAGCCGAGGCTTTCCCTTCTGGGACAGCGCGCGCTCATGCAAGAATGTTTGAATCTGCCTTGAGAATCGTATGTTTTGTTTTGACATGCGGTCTAACTCTTTGTCAGTTGATTACGTGTAGTGGTGTTCAACTATTTGAGTTTATGAAGTCGATTGGATTCTGCTGCATCGATTTGTAATTAATCTATGATGGTGAATATAATTATAGGTATTATTGCTGTGCCTTTATTTTCTGCGTTTTGGAGGTTCGCGATGAGGGGTTTGCCCCTCCACCCATGTGTTCCCTCTGCATTTCTTTTCNTTTTTTCCTCCTTTCNTTTTTTACCTTACTACTTCTTACATCACAGGACTATATCATAGGAAAATTAAATAGCCGGTGATACTGTAGATTCATAACCCAATGAAATCGAGTACACAGCATTTAAAATACAATAAAATCATGGCTTTTTGTCCTTTTGAATATACAAGTATTATCATGGATACATATGAAAAAACATACATATAATCAAATCAAATCAAATCAAATCAAATCACATCACATCACATCACTTCTTCTCCGTCGACAAATTCCCCTCAGCATCGTAGAACAGCTCCCGCACCTTGACGCATCTCAAATGGTTCTTCCCTCCGCTCAACTCGCAATCATGGTGGAACAACCACCACCTCCCCTTAAACTCCGCAATCGAATGATGCGTCGTCCACCCCAACACAGGTTTCAAGATCCTCCCCCGATACGTAAACGGACCAAGAGGACTCGTACCCGTCGCATAGCAGAGAAAATGCGTATCACCCGTAGAATAACTAAAATAGTAAAGCCCATTATACTTATGCATCCACGCCGCCTCGAAGAACCGTCTCTCGTGGTCCTCAGCCTTCAGCGGCTCCTTGGTCTCTGGGTCCAAGATGACCGCCTTCATCACCTCCGAGTCGAAGCTGTGCATGTCTGCACTCAACTTAGCCACGAGCGGACTCAACGCGTTGCCCGTCGAGGCTTCCATGTTCTTGTAGGCGTCGCGATCGAATGAGCCCGTCGTCCAGCACTGCAACTGTCCACCCCAGATCCCGCCGAAGTAGAGATACGCCTGACCATCATCATCGACGAAGCTGGCAGGGTCAATGCTGTAACTACCCTTGATGGGCTCTGGATCAGCTTTGAATGGGCCTTCGGGTTTGTCGCCTTCCGCTACGCCAATGCGGAAGATGCCATCGTGGTCGCGCGCTGGGAAGTAGAGGTAGTATTTCCCGTTCTTGGTGGCGGCGTCGGGGGCCCAGAGTTGTTTCTGAGCCCAGGGGACGTCTTCGAGTTTCAGGGCTATGCCGTGGTCGGTTACTTCGCCGTCGATGCTAGGCAGGCTGAAGACGTGGTAGTCGACCATGTCGTACTGGTCGCCATTGTCGTTGTCTTGGATGTCAGTCTCGCGGTCGTGGGAGGGGTAGACGTAGAGTTTGTCATTGAAGACGTGGGCGGATGGGTCCGCGGTGTAGAGGTGGGTAACCAGAGGCTTGGAGGACATGATAGAGTGTGAGATATTTTTGTTTTGATAGGTTTTCAAGAGGTAATATATGTTATCCTGCCGAGGTTTTCTGCTTGATTCGACTAATTAAGAGGTAACCTCAGGGGGGATATGTAGACACACGAATGCTGGAGAAGTCGTACGAACGTTAATGGAAAGCAATTCGGGCATTGGGCTTGGGTAGCTCTCTCTGTTAAATACCAGGCTGAATAGCCATCAAGCTCTGGCAGCCGCTGGCATGAGGCTGCGATTTTATCCATTTACCCGTCTTAGTTGGGGCCACTTTGGTGGAGGGGCAGCAGCCACGATAAGGAGACGATAAGGCTTGGCTTATGTAATACACGGCTTGACGGACCGGATCGCTCTGCCATGTGATGTGAAGTTGAAGGAAGAATATACGAACTAAAACAACTGGATGCATAGAGATATAATAAAGATGCCCTTGCTCAATAGCCTTGACCTGTGCTAGTTGCTAATAGTTGCAGCATCATTGGCTGGTTCGATCACGGGATATAAATGCGGAGCGGATTAACCTATATCCACATCCAAGTAGAAAAGCCATTCCGAAGGAGAAATATTTCGACAACCAGGACCAGTCTCGTGAACAACTCGCCATATAGTAATTTAAACTTTGATAATTGCAAAATAATATGCACAGCTTCAGCTAATGATTTAATAATGTATACATAGCCGCATAGCCACTCTGCTCGCTAAGGCAAGTTGAAGTAGCGCAAGGCATCTTGTCGCACTTGCTACAAAATGCTTGTTGCGGAGTGGTGTAAGGGATGTATAACAACCACTGTTATATCGAATTTAAAATTTCCAGGCGATGAAGATCATTATATCCTTTGGGAGCTCAATTCAATGTCTCATCGAGCCTGTGGTCGCAGTCGGCATCATAGCCGGGGGTTGCATTCAGGGAACATGCTGCCACTACTTAATTAGCACCAAATGGATACCGGACGCGTAAACCTATGGCTCATCAAATGTTAGACACACGATACAACCCCTCGGCAGATGTATGTGAATACAGCAAATTCAAAGTACGGATCTTTCGTTGAGCTGAGCGACAAAAGAGGTGGAGTACGGAGGTACGTAAGGTAGAACGTGGCTGCTAGAGCTCCCCAATCTCTGCAACTTTGTACCTGGGTCCCTTTCACCTGACTGGCTACTGAATAAAATTATTGTTTCTTTCAGGGCCCTTCTTCTCAAGTGGGCTGGACGTCTGTGTTTACACTTCGCATCCAGACGGGATAGCCAGCAAGTAACGAAGCGAGCGTAGCTACAAAAAAACAAGCTTTTCTGGAAGGCGAGAGCATTACATCACGCATGTATATCGTAACCTTAGGGGGCTAAGCATGAAGCAGAGGCCCAAAGTGCGGCACATCACAAGCATGCGAGAGGACGATAAGGCATAAGGTACTGATAGACAATCGATAATGAAAAAGAAGNAAAAAATGCAGCTCCAGAGAAACTATTCCGTTCCTTCCCCGCGGTTGCTAGCAATTACCGTATTACTTTATTAGTCCCCATGAAGAGAAAAGAAAAGGGGTTGGGGCGCAGCAAGATTTCGAATAATGCTTGTCTTGGCCGATTACGGTTAGCTTGATTTTCTCCAATTCCAGCCAATCACGGCGCTGTTGCACTCGGTTACAAGCATGAATCACTTCGATTTTACTGCATCCAGCCAATCAGAACGCTTGGTGACACATAGCAAACACGCGCGTCGCCAGCAGCCAGAACCAGGCCAGACCCGGGCCATCCGACCTGCGCGCCCGGGAAACACGAACTTCCCCCCAATCGGTCCTGTGCTACGGATGTACCTTCGTACCTTCGTACCCTCCACCACCAACACCCTCGTTTCCGCCATCGTCTTATTACCTTGACCTTCGCTGCCACTATTCCCACTTTCNTTTTCTCCCTCCTTCTCTCCCGATCTCCATCCATTCTCCGTCAATCAACATCTTCACCTTTTATCCTCTCTTAACAATCACTTCCAACGCTGCTCGCTCGTTTGCTGCAGCATTCCACTCGTTGACCACATACACGCCTTACCATTCGAACTCTGTCGTTAAATCCTGATTTCCCGTGAAATTATTCATCCCATCGAGAACTGCTCCTTGACGGACGGCGATTTTGATTCTTCCTTTGTCAAACCACCATCATGAAGTACCTCGCAGCACTGTCGCTGCTGGCTCTGGGCGCCTCGGCCCAGACCACCCTGCCGTCCATTCAGGTCCAGGTACGTCATCTGTCGATCGATTCCACTTGGGCGATTGTGAGAGTGGCATGGCGATCGTGGAGGTTTGGAGATAGATTGGTTTCTACAGTTGTGGGATTGGATTGATTCCACGTCAATATTGGCCACTTTCAATTGCTGTCTTCTGCCTCCACAATCGGCCCTGACACTCGCCCTCCCGTTCCCGCGCACACTCTATACTCGTTTAGTAGCTAACAATATGCTCTTATCTCCCAGGGCTCCAAATTCTTCTTCCCCAACGGCACCCAGTTCTTCATTCGGGGTGTCGCCTACCAGCAAGGTGTTGGCACAGGCGGTGCTTCCGGTGCGACCTCGGACACCAACACCCAGTATGCTGACCCTCTGGCCGACGGTGCCGGTTGCGCGCGTGACATTCCCTTCATGAAGAAGCTGAAGACCAATGTCGTGCGTGTCTACGCCGTCGACCCTACCCAGAATCACGACGACTGCATGGCCTCGCTCTCTGCTGCTGGCATCTATGTCATTGCCGATTTGTCGGAGCCAAATCTGTCCATCAACCGAGAGTCCCCCGCCTGGGACACCCAGCTCTACTCCCGTTACACCTCAGTTATCGACAGCCTGCAAACCTACAGCAATGTCATCGGCTTCTTTGCCGGTAATGAAGTCACCAACAACGCCTCTTACACCGCCGCCTCTGCCTTCGTCAAGGCCGCGGTTCGCGACAGCAAGGCCTACATCAAGTCCAAGAGCTACCGTGACACGCTCTACGTCGGTTATGCTGCCGATGATGACCAATACATCCGTCAGGATGTTGCCGACTACTTCAACTGTGGTGACCAGGCCGATGCCGTCGACTTCTGGGGATACAACATCTATTCGTGGTGCGGTGACAGCTCCTACCAGACTTCCGGATACGCCGATCGCGTAGCTGAGTTCTCCAACTACTCCATCCCTATCTTCTTCAGCGAATATGGTTGCAACACCCAGGGTGGTGGTGCCGCTGGCCGAGAGTTCACCGAGGTTGCAGCTCTCTATGGAGCAGATATGAGCAAGGTTTTCAGTGGTGGTATTGTCTACGAATGGTTCCAAGAGACTAACGATTATGGTAATGCCCTCCTTTTTTTTTTCTGTGTCTGTTTTCTCACTGCTCCTAAATTACTAACNTTTTTTATCAGGTCTTGTCTCTGTTTCTGGCAACACCGTATCCACCCTTGCAGACTTCAACGCCCTCTCTACCCAACTTGCGAAAGTAACCCCATCCTCTGTCTCGGCCGCCCAATACACCCCAACCAACAGTGCTCTCCAATCCTGCCCTACCTTGTTCCAGAACTGGACCGTCTCCAGCCCCAACCTTCCACCGACTCCGAACCAAGATCTCTGCGACTGCATGTACAGCTCCCTCTCTTGCCGAGCCAACTCGGATATCTCAGCCGAGGCTGTCGGCGACCTCTTTTTCGTTGTGTGTGGCTACAACGATGGCCGCCCTTGCACAGGCTTCACTGCCAACACCTCCACTGGTGTCTACGGTCCTTACCTCGGCTGCAATGACACCCAGAAACTTTCCCTTGCCTTCGACACCTACTACAAGGAGCAAGGTTCCAGCTCGGACGCCTGCAGCTTTGATGGCAACGCTACTGTTGTGCAAGCATCCAAGGCCTCCGGCAGCTGCACTTCCCTCCTCTCGGCTGCATCTAGCTCTGCCAGTAGCATTTCCAGTGGCTCTGGCACCTCATCTGGATCGGGCTCTAGCAGCAGCCAAAGCTCAACCCACAGCCCTAACGCTGCTGCTAGATTTGGTCCACAAGGCATCAGTGGATCGGGTGTTATGATGGGCATGTATGTTTTAGGAATGGCCGTTCTTGGTGGAGCCATGGTTGTGTTGTAGATAATTGTGTCATGTCCAAAAAAAAACCCCCCATTTCTTGTTTGGGATTTTGNTTTTTTTCATTGTAGNTTTTTTTTTTGGTTGGGTTTATATCAAACAATTGTGGTGTTGTTTTAAATTATTGAAAGCAAAAATAATAATAACCCTGATATATGACCGTCATTCGTTCATTCATTCGTCTTTTTTGAGAAAAGAATCCTCTTTGTGTTTTTGGTGTTTGTTTGTTTGTTTTCTACCAATCTACCTACTTCTTGCATTGGGATGACATGGTTGATTGTTTCTTTGGCCTCTGCTAGTTGTTGTTTATTTCTTTAGCATGCATGGTTCTCTTTTTTTTTTTAGATGAGTGTGAAAACGAGAGAATTTAGCACGGAATCCATCTCGTGAGCGAGCGAGCGAGCAAGCAAGCTACACTTGTTAGTATATATATATATATTTTTTATTGGTTGAGATTTATATAATGAAGAATTGAAGGACTGTTAAAAGACGTACTTGTAACTGTCACTAATTTGCCGTGCTGATGTCGGGAAGTCTGTAATGAGTTAGTCTTAAGCAGGGAGAGCGGCTGTCCAGTATTACAAATAATCGACATCTTTCTACTACTTAAGAGATACATCTTATCTTTGAATTAGATGGCAATCTTTATATATTAATTATATCTGCTCAGCATATTTACTCTTCGAGTGTAATCGTATTTTTGGAATTCGTAAATGTTAGATGTCCGTTGAATGAATATTTTCCTGTAATTTTTTTATAAATATATTCATAAAATAAAATAGTCATACTCAAAAATACATATTGACTACTTCATATTCCATTTAGAGTAAAGTAAAATGAATATAATAAGAGGAGATTCCTTTTTATTGAAGAAGAAATAATGCTTTCCTCTTTTGCATTTGTTCTTTTAATTTGCACAAGCTTCATTTGATGTGAACACGTTAACCTAGATTTGTTCACAAACAGTTCATCGCACAGCGAGACTACTGTAGCCTCTTGTAAACTTGAGCAAAGTAACTTGTACATCCCGCCTGAGCATCAAGCTAGTCGATAAAATTTTGTATAACATTTAATGTTGCATTTGCATCAATTAATCAAACGTGCATCATGTATTAATAGGAGTTCATATTAAGTTGAGAACTTATGTCTGTTGATTTTACAGATAGACATTTAGGATATAAACTTATTTAAAAGACAACTTGCCACATACGACCATAGACTGAGGAATACTGGGCATCCCGTCCGCTCTGCCATACATAAGCCTCAGATCGGGAGATCAGTAGTTGGGTCGGTGACGACCAGCGAATACCTTCTGTTGTATGNTTTTTATTTTTCTATTTTTTGAATTAGTGATATTTAATAATTTAGGAATAAATGGGCATCTTGATTATTATTACTTGAGAGGCTTATTTTTTTTGTAATTAGTAGTATTAATACTATCATTTGAGTTATTCTTCTATGTTGTACTGCCGATTTGCGCTCTAGAGATAGAACACCCCTGTAGCTAAAATTTCGACACTTTACGTATTCGCTGCCCTATTTATCAGGCTCAAGCACTCTAAATCCTTTTTGGGCGATCTCGGATTAAACATTTCCCGTAGCAAGGGCAGAATTCGAATTAGGGCTTCCGATAAGCGAAGGAAAAACATCGCACAACGTCCCCAACGGATCTTCAAATCACAAGGCACAAAACCTCTCCTCTCGTCCATCCTTCCATCAACTCGATCAGTCGCAGCAATGGAATCCTCCAAAACCCCCGTCAAGCTCGTCAAGGTGACTCGAGTCCTCGGCCGAACCGGTACGCAGAATCTTCCCATAGCAATCTAACTTCCCTCCCTTCTCGGTTCATGGCGGAAGAAGAAAGCTAACAATTGAGGATTAAAAAGGCTCCCGTGGAGGTGTTACGCAGGTGCGCGTTGAGTTCATGGATGATCAAACTCGTTCCATCATCCGTAACGTCAAAGGCCCAGGTATGGATTGATTTGTGTTATTCTTCCAATGAAGGCAGAGACGGGCAGAGGGGCTGACTTTTACATGTATAGTCCGTGAAGATGATATCTTGTGCCTCCTGGAATCCGAGCGCGAAGCCCGACGTCTCAGATAAATATGCTACCGGTTTACAAGTGGGAGGATATGGGAGGATGGAGGATGGAACAGTGGAATTATGGCTTTGTTCCGGGTGGTGATGGTGGAAGATTTTGTCATAATGAAACTTCAGTGATTGAAGGACATGGGAAATTCAAAAACGTAGGCGTCACCGGTTAAAGACTCAGGGGCAATATAAATCACGGCTCTGTAGTTTGGCACGCATTTTATCAAGCTTTGCACAACTCCATTGCTGTGTTGTTTGTTTTGCTCACGCGCTCCCAGTGAAATTTGATATGGTATCCCAACGTTTTGTATTATTATACTTGGACGGCTTAGATCCTAGTTCAGCGCAGTTGTGGCAGAACATGCTTTTGGTTTGCTGTGTCACAGGCTCGTGGTACTCGAGGTTTCAAGTGTTCAGAATCGATGTGTTGCAAGTAATGTTGTGCCGCCTGTGCCTTCTTTAAAGCTAAACAGACCGAATTATATGGGCGTAAACACCACTACTATTTAGGATGCTTCGGTTTCGAATATAGGCAAAGGAGTGGGACAGCTTGGATTGCCATCAAAGCATAATAGCTCCTCCGGTACTCGTAGACATACTTAACAACTAGTGGTTTTAAAAGAAGTGTCTTACACTTATATGGACTAATAACATTTTCCAAACTATCGTAAAAGACCTGTTAATTTTTTATAAAATAGTATATGTTTAAACTTTTAATCATTTCATAACATAACTTTTCTTAGTCTACTTGAAGAGGTTGTCCTTCATTTTTAACATCGTACAAATTGTCAATATGGTAACCTACTTTAAAGGTATCCTCTACATGATGAAGAGTACCTATTGGTCCTTATCCCCGGTGGATGATACATCCACGCTGGCGCTAGTTTGGATTACCTTAGCAATTGAAAGCTANTTTTTTTCATATGGAGGGTCTTGATAGAAGAACACGAAGCATAGAAATTGATATATTACGAGCTTTAAAGTCTCGATCATCACCATTCTATTTCTTGTCCCATCATCTTACACAGAGGGTCAGACTCATCAAATGCGCCCTGATCCTTTGGAATCGAGTAATCTATACTCTTCCCCTTTTTCATCTCTAGCTCGATATGTTCTATGAGTGTCTTTCGCACTTTGTCTTGGTACCACTTGACGGCGTGTTCTGTATTCTGGTAAGCTCCCACTCCTACAGTTTTAGCAAAACTCTAACCTTGAACTGGGTGAAGTCGGCCTTTCCCCAATATTCCGTTGTTAAACCCTTTCTGTGCTGCTTCGGCGAGTTGCACATCTTCTATTTCAACAAATCGCCAATATGCGATGTCATGTTCCATCCAATGGTCATACTCCGCGCTAGGCTTCTTCACATCGGCTCGTCGATATGTTTCACTTTGATAGGATGTATCCAAAGCTCCATTGGCATTGTATCGTGCAATGAAAAGCAGGTTTTCACTGAAGATAATCGCTCCTATGGGGTAAAGCCATGTAATATAAGATTCACCGATACGAGAGTCCGAAGGGGGAAGGAAATGCCGTGAAGCTCCGATCCCTTGACGAAGATAATAATCCTTAAGGCAGAAGTCCTTGGGAAGTGTAGTGGGATGACCTGTTTGACAATGATAACACTCTTGGAAGCCATCTGCAAATGTCTTCCAATTGAATTTTGTGCCAGCTGAAGCGCTCTCCCAGGTATGGTCATATTCCCAACCTTCCTTGGGGAATAAATGGTATTCGTCACCGATAGCTTTGCCGGTTTCAGATTTTGGAGTTGGATCAAAGTCGTCGCCAAACTGATCGACAAAACTGATCTCAGGTGTGCTGGAGGCGTCGAAGTTGATGAAGATAAAGCCTTGCGAAGTGACATGGGTGTGAATACGGAATAGTGAATGTTCGGCTGGGTCGAAGCCGGGCAAATTCATGTACTCGCGGGCTTGGTGAAGGTCTCCAGTTGGTAGATATGTCCTGTTGAGCATCAGTATCATTTTCAGCTGATTGCAATACCTCTACACACCATCCGTGAAACCTGCATGCCAAAACTGTCGTTGAGCCAGATTCCTTAGTTGTCACTGGATGACCGCGGTGGCGGCACACATTATGGAAAGCATTCTATTCATCTCAATATGAGCTATTTCAACCAGGCAGTTGAGGAAAGTAGCAAAGGAACTTACAATTTGCCCAGTCTTGTCTTTGATGAGGAAAAAAGGCCAACCAAACATATTCAATGTAAGATAATCACCTGGTTTCTGGAATCGCCCTGTGAATGAAGCTATATGCCAGCACTATGATAGGCAACCTTCAGTAATTGGTGTGGCAATACTACGACTTACGCTATATGGGAACTTACACGAGAGAAAATAGCACGCCGCTCGAGTTGAAATA
The DNA here is from genome assembly GCA_002812745.2 of Scytalidium lignicola. NCBI lineage: Eukaryota > Fungi > Ascomycota > Leotiomycetes > Scytalidium > Scytalidium lignicola. The sequence continues at coordinate 29,185 of NCSJ02000155.1, forward strand.
TCTTTTCGTCGCGATACCATCTAAAACCCCACTTGATTAATTCAAAACTTGAACAATACACCTATTCACCTACCTCGATGGCAAAAGGTCTTGGACGTCCTTCTGTAGATCTGTCTCTCGGAGATTGACTTCTGTTCCTTTCTGAAGGTAGCCGCCATTGGCTAGGTACGATTTGGAATCGACGGAAGTCATGATAGCCGATTAGTTTCTTTGTTGATGGACTTATACCCTGATTATAAAATGGAATTTAGGTTTCTATTGTCTTCGATTTTCAGGCACTGTGAATGATGATATGGACTTTGCTGAGAATCGGTCAGTTTGAGTGAGAAATGATGCTGATTAATTTCCTTCCTAACCCCCAAGTCTCTGCCTTCCTTTACTAGTATTTTGGTGAATATGTCGGCCTGTTTGAAGTGAGTTCATGAAGATCACGAAGTTGATATTCCACAGGCGATAGAAATAGATAAGATACTGCGGCCATCTACGGTTGACAAATTCGGGCAGGGCATCTCCATCTATGTCTACCAAAAGTGGGATAAAGATCCGGATTGTCAAGCGTTAGGCCAACGCAGATCTCCGACAGAGCAAATAGCTGGCCTACTGCGGATGATATGGGTAGGCAGGTCTAGGAAAGTATTCATTAATATGTTGTGGTTCTCCATTCACCTCTTGTTTTCTTTAATCGATATATGCCTATTTGAAGAGACATTACATGCGATCAATGATCGATCTCTGGAGGATGTCCATAGTCTCAACAAGAGGAACTACTTTGGCGTTTCTTTCTTTTACTTCAGTGTTTGGTCTGGACAAGGACTTTCAATGGCAATAAACATCCAAGCATTCACTGCAAGGGTACAATATTATATTTCGTATTTGTCACCAGGATTTACTCTTGGTAGTCTAGAAGCGACCAGAATGTTCATAAATTTCATATGATTTCATATTTTCACTACGAAGTTAGTGTTTATCGCTTTATTTCAGGAGATCTACAATCATCTAGTCCTCTAGTAGTTTTCACGTATGCTGTTCTATGCTCAGCGGTTTAAATCTCCTATAACGCAAGTAACTACGCTTTGTCAAACAACTTGATATTTTTACCTTGTGTGGCTACTAAGTGCAAATGAATGTAAAGTACACATCAAGAGGAACTTTAGGAATCAGAAATTTGTCCTTAAAGTAAGTCTGTATAGGGTCGCTTAGTTATATGTAGCCTCTTGAAGATGCTTCACCTGAAAATCAGCTTGGAGGCGCAGCCTTGTCATTATTTCCTTTCTAGACATATATTGCCTGATACCTATCTCCACATATCCGTCCTCTAGAATTTAAATTTGGATTGTTGGGATAACTTAGCAGTTCTTAACGCAAAAACGATTCTCAGCCTTGTCCGATCTCGCATCCTGGTCTCACACACATAACGTTGTTTTTCTTAAGCCCTTTCTTAACGACTATGGCACCATTGGCTTTCGGGGATAAAATAAACATCTCTGCCATGATTGGGACATGGTTCGGCACATTATTCACTCTGGGTGGTCTGATAGCTGTAATAGCCCAACTTCGCTCGCTCCTCAAGGACTTCTCCACTTCCCGCGATGAGATGGTCAAAGCAGCTGCTGGTGACTGGGCTATTTGCCTGCCCAAACTCCAGCATTCAGATGTCGGAATTATTGAGGGAAAGGCTCCCTCACTAAGTGCGTGGATTCAACATTACTATAGCGAAGGGAAGAGTATCACCATCTGCCCTTACGAGAGAAGGTTAGTTAGCGGGCAATCGTCATGGAGTCGTCTCTTTTGTCGTCTTCAAATCCACCCAGAAGAGCTTATGAATCTTGGACATCGGAGTAGTCTCGATGAACAAACACCGATTCCTCCACAACTCCCTGAAACAGCTGACATACTTGTTGATGGTTCAAAGATCTCTTACGGGCTTCCAGGAGATGAATTTGCTGCTCTTCTTATTCTCAGTGGATTTTCCCCCTCGGCTTACAATCCAAAAGAGACCACAAGAACCACATCACATTTGGGACACATGTATTTAGCTGCCCATAGTGATCCGTTCTCGCAAGTTGCCCAGCTAGATAGCGCTTCTTGGAATTACTTTAGCACTTTCCATGGAGTGAGGTGGGAGGGAAGATATGCAGACCGCTTGAATATACGGCATTGCCTGGATCTCGCTCTAGGAATCCTGCGATTCTACTGTGTTGGGAAACCAGCCACATTACTCTTTGCCAGTAGGACAGAGAAGACTTCACATCTGTCAGCACCAATTAGACCTCCTTGGCCTAGGCCCTCTCCTCGGCAGATCCTCAAAATTCGACGCAGTCTGACTGAACTCACCGGAGGATTTATGGAGCAAAATCCCATTTATGATATTGCAAGCATTGCATTCCCAAACTTCAGCCAGATATTTGTTGGCGATCATATCGCCTTGGGAGGGAAAGCATTCTGTTTTCGTCTGGATCCACCTGAGCTGGATACAGTATTCGAAATCGCCTTTGGCCTGAAAGCGCTCAAACCCTGGGGAGTTCTACCTGTGATTCCACGATCAATAGTTGATGCCTTTTGTCCACTTCTACAGGAGCTATTGGCAAAGAACTCGCAAAATATATCCCGTCCGCTCACATTAATTCAAACATTTCGAGGGCTTCCTGTAACTGTGCAATACAATGTCCCCCATCGAACAAGGGAGGCCATGGATGCAGCTCTCAACTCACTCTCAGATGTTGAAACGCGCAACTTTTCGGGCCTCACCGCTCGTTGCTCGCTTTATTACGATGCCATGATCTACGTATTCGAGAACAATAACCTTAGTCTCGAAGATGTAGAGATCGGACTGGCTGCATGCTGTGCCGCTGAATACGCTATTTCGAAGGCGACTCCCCTTGTACAGTTTGAGGAGACGGTGAGGAAGGAACTATTGTTGGAGTATGAGCAATCTGTTAGAGCTTCGCTAAGAGAGTGCTTAAAAGGGTCGTCGATGAATGAGGTTCCGCCATGGGCTTGCAAGATATTGGCTACATATCTCCACGCTTGGCTCCAGGAGGCAAAGGATATCAAGAAGGGTTTTAAGCATAACTTTAGAAGACGAGTATTTCTTGGCTAAAAGTTGTGATCTCTGCTGTTCTTAGACATGTATGTAGGGCGTTGTTTTTAAGATCTAAAGCACATGTGAAAAGATAATGAATATATTTAGAACTATTTTATAATGGATATTATTGACGAACTAGTTACCCCTGTAATATACCGTATGTATCCAATAACCCACCTCCCTCCTTCTATATCATGGTTGCCGTCAAATTTCACCTCCAAAACCTAATATAAGAGAATTAATGAAAGCTAGCTATAATATTTCCACCGGCTGGTTGCATACTATTGCTGCTTACACACCAGGTAGGTCGAAGTTCCCAATTTGAGGCCAGTTACCAATTTTTCCCGGGTCTCCACCAAGCTGGATAAATTGTCCTACAGCAGGAGTAGGTCCATCAAGCACGAAAATCATATACCATCCTGGAGGCGCAACATGTGCAGTTGGAGGCGCGTCAACGGTGCAGGTATTACCATTGCAGCTGAAAGCTGGGAAAAGCGTTCTCTGACCCATTGCGTTGCCATGAGTACTTACAACTGAACCAAGCATAGAGACTGCGCTCGCAGTTCCAGATGTGACGGTGAAGCTGATAGTTGCACCATAGGCCCAGACTTTGCTTGAAAGCGTAAACTCTGGTCGTGGCAAGCCGGAAAGAAGGTATGGTGGTGTGAATACTTCGACACGATATTCTTCTGGGAAGTTTCCTGGTGGTTGGGTGTAATCTCCGGTCGGGTCAGATCCGGAGATCAGGACACGGCCATCGATGAGGACGATCGCTTCAGAGTGGTAAAGACGAGCGACAGTAGTGTTTGCCATGATGCTCATCCGCTGGTTCACTGGCTTGCGTGGGTCATAGAGAACGGCGTTGTAGTTTGGATCACCAGCCAGGCCAAAGCCGGCAACACCATGCTGGGCACCGTTGACAATTACATAGGTACCGTCAGGGAGACCAGCCATGCAAGGCATCACACGACGGGATGGCTATATGGAGAAAGGCAGTTAGAAAAAAGGGGATTGGAATTCGGGGTTCAAAAATTAAACATACCATTCTCTCAATAGTCCACACTGGATCTTCTGCCTCTGGTTGCGTAGAGACGCAGTTATCAATAGGGTATCCACCGCCAGAAGTCGAGCCTCCACAAATCAGAACTCCCAGGAGGTCTGTGTATGGCGCATGCTGTGGTAATAGCACCATCGTTCCTTCAAGTTGATACGTTCTGCCACCGGTAGGATCATTGACTGCACCAGGAATCTGAGGCAATATCTTCTTAGTCTGGAATGTGACTTCATCTAGGATTCTTGCCTGATTGTAATATGCAACGAAGATGCCAGAGGGTACCACACAAACGTAAGGATAGAGGTTGAACGGGGCAGTTTGATCCAAGAACTCTAGATAGACTGTGGTATTTGAGTATCCGCTAACCGTAGATGCGTCAGGAACACCAGTAGCAGGCAAGAGCTCTAAAGTTGGCTGCTCCGCATCGTTACTTCCAATTTCCCCACCGATAATCATGATTGAGCCGTTCGCCATGACCATGGCAGAGGGGTACCAGCGAGGAACTTGAAGAGACAAGATACCAGGATCTTCTTGCCATTCGTTCTTGCCAGGCACGCCATTTGATCCATCAGGCCAGTAGAGTCTGATTCCAAAGTTAGATTCTCCAGCCCAGCCTCCAACCGTAATCTGTCGTCCAGCTTTATCAGGCAGTGTGAGTCCCGCAGAGCAGAATACATCGGTGTCCATGCCTATCATAGTTCTCCATGCAGCAGTAAAGTTCGAAATTTCCGTAAGATCCAGTTCATATGCACCAGTACCATTAGGCTCACCAGATCCATACTTTTCTGTAAATGTAACCTTTCCAGTCACCACCTGTGAAGTCATGAGTGGGACAACAACACCGCCTATGAGTAATGAATATTCGCCGGCATTGTTACCAGTTGGGAAATCCCAGGAATACAGAGGCTCAGACCCGTTCCAGGCATAGTAACTCATGAGATTTCCAGATCCACATAGATACTGGGTATCTCCAGTACAAGGCGCATTACATTGGGAGTCATCGACAATTTGGGGTACACGGCTTCGAGTATACTGCTGTACATTATCTGGATCCGTCGAAACGCCAGGAGCAGAGGCAACGAGGATATTCTGAACATCGCCACAGAAGCATTGAGAGCCGAATTCTAATCCCGCAGCGTTGAATCCGAATTCTTGACACGTTGCGAGACAGGCTGGCGCAGTGTTATTGTCGTTTTGCCACACTAGGTATGGGAAAGTAGACAGAATCTCGTTAGCATCCTCACTCGAAGGAATGTTATCCTGCAAGCAACCTTTGTATACCCAGCCGGTTGGTAACCCTATGATTTGAGCAGTGGGAGGCTGGAACACCTGTGGTGTGCCATGAGAATAGACTGATAACCTATTCCCAGCTCCACAGGTCTCTGCACTGTTGCCCGTGCAAGGCATATTGCAGTCTGCTTGATTCGCGGCCAGGGAAGCTCCGTTATAGAGGAAGTTATCGCAGAAACACTGAGTGCTGAACTCTAGACCTGCGATGGTATATCCAGCTGCAACACAAGCTTCGACGCAGGATTGAATGGTGAGCGTCTGGCTGTCGGGTTGTTGGTGGTTTAAGTCGCGGCCGTTTAAGCCGTCAACATAACAGCCTTGGTAAGTCCAACCAGTTGGTAGACCTGTTGTGGCCGGCGTGGAAACGGCTGGAGGGCCAGTGGTTGTAGTAGTAGTAGGCCTTGACGTCGTTGTGGTGGATGGCAAAGCACCAGTGAGCATGTACAAGTCCAATCTGTTTCCTGAGCCGCAGTACTCATATTGATTACCTGGACAGATATTGCTGCAGTCTGTCAAGGGAGCAATGACAGAGCCAGCATTAAGACTGTTCCCGCAATAACCTGTTAATGAGTTAGAACGAAATCAATATGAGGTGGAAGAATTGGGGAAAATATACATTCTCCTGAATACTCAACACCGAAGTAGATAAACTTCTGTTGTGAACAATAACCCTCACACTCCTCGATTGTCATGGCGTCGTAATCATAAAGTGGTGCTGCACCATCCAATGCTCGACCACCGGTAGCCTCGGTATAACAACCCTGGTAGCTATAAGGACCGGCAGTAGGTTCGTGCTGAAGCGTAGGATGTGCCGAAGTTGTAGTTGTAGGTTTGGTGGTGGTTGTAGAGGCTGCGGGAGGAGGCACACTTGGAGCAGAACTACTTGTAGCAACAGTAGTAGTATGAGTAGTCGTGGTCGTGGCCTTGGCCGTAGTCGTAGTCGTAGAAACTTTGGACGACGATACACTCACAGGAAGTGTACTAGCTTTGGATGTTGTTGTTTTTGAAACCGTCGTGGTTGTCGTCCACGGAGGCAATTTAACGGTGTTGTTGAAGTCGTACACGTCAATTCTATTCGATCCACCACAAAACTCGGAGAGATTTCCGTTGCAGAGCATGTTGCATCCGGATAAAGGGGCGAGTAGACCTCCATTTTCGATGGCATTGCCGCAATCTGGAACATGTGTCAGCTAAATAGCTACAGTTTTGCGAAGCGTATATTTGAGTGAGGTTTACTTACAGCATTCTCCGGCGTATTCAACTCCCGCGAGATGGAAACCAGCATTTTGACACGCCTGGGTGCAGAGAGCTACGGTCATATTCGCTCCACCTCCAGTTGTTGATACACCATTGGGCAGAGCTCGTCCAGTGGTACCTTCACTACGATTAAATTCCAGTTAGCACTTTGTAATCTCTGCCGGTAAATGGAGTGAAGTACAAGTGAGGGTATAAACAAAAGCAACTTACGCATAGCATCCTGCAAAAGTCCAGTTTCCATCTGGTCCCATATTTGTCATTGGTCCCGTAGTCCCACTCCAGAAGAGATTCAATCGGTTTGGACCACCACAAGGTTCGGTTGCATTTCCAGAGCATGCCATGTCACAATCAGTCGCCGGAGCAGATGTAGCTCCTCCAGCAATTGAGCTTCCGCAAACTATGCTAAATATTAGAAAGGACCGTCGCAATTGAGTATCTTGCAGAGATTGGGTGAGAAGGAAATCAACAACGAACAGCATTGACTTGAGTACTCGGTGCCTGCATAAATGTATCCCAGGCTTTCGCAGTACGTGATGCACGATTCAATTGTGGTGGTTGTGAGATCTTGCTCCGGCCCTGTTAAGGTGCGGCCGACATCACTTTTGCGCAATAGTTAGTCAATTGATAAATTTGATAGNAAAAAAAGTACCAAAGATTGATTGACGTACACGTAGCATCCTTGCGATGTCCAGTTTCCTGGAAGATCTGAGGGGACAACAAGGGCTCGTTTCTTGACGGCGACAGCATCACAGAGACTGATCTGTTTTGAAAAGTTCGAATTAACCTAGCTGAAGAGCAGGAATTCTAGAGCATACAAACTTACACTAGATATTAAAACCCATGCCCTGAAGGCATTGTCTATAATCTGACGCATGATTGCTTTAAAGCCCTTTCTTTTTCAAGGCTCTTCAGCCGAGCAGCGAATGAGGTCAAGAGAGCAGAGCAGAATTAAATATTATTTTTATTATGTGTGTACATAACAGGCAATCATAGGGCCAAAAACGAGAGTGAGAGGCAATTGGGAGCGACAGTCAAGAGCTTGGAAGACAATGTGCAAGAGGGCAAAAGGGAGGACAAAAAGAACAGAGACACAGCAGCATCCAAAACTTTTATATGGATGCAATAGCGAAAGGCTGTATGCATATAGACAGGGGACAGAGCTGCAGCACGATAAGAGACAAAGAAGAGCTCTGGAAAAGCTCCACCCCGCAACTATCCCGCGCATTGTTATTTGTTGCTTTTGCTTATGATTGTCTGTACGTGATTTGCTTGGTCGAAGCAATAATACAGTCCAGTCGCACAAAGCTTGTGTGTGTGTTAACAGAATGCTTGCCTGCTGCATGTCTCTCTCGATGCGCCCCGCCCCTGGACAGGCTCGTATCGATTTCGTCTTCCTGCTTAGCCCTCCAAGTGTCCACCGAAGGTGCTACAGCGTTTGGCCTATCGCTGCCTAACACAACGGCTTGTTATACCCCAGCAATGCCTCTTAAGGATCCGAAGCTACAGGGAAAGTATCTTGGAAGAGGGCAGAAGTTTAAACGTGTCTGCGGTCGAGTACGAAGGATGCATGGCTGATTATTGAAATTGGAAGGACCCTTGTGGCGCTCAAGGTACCGCTTTGATAAGGTATCTCGCAATGAGGTTGCCCAACTCGAGATGCGCAATGCTTCCTAACTTGGCAAAGGAGCCAAGAAGGGGAATGTGCGTTCTTTAATGCTGTTGTTGTCAATTTCAAGCTCTTAAGCTTCTGGCTTTGAGCCACGGGAGAAGGGTATCGTATTGAACCATTGTGCTAACCCCACCGCCAACGTTTTGGGCTGGAACAGGTATTTTGCTCTTTGGATGAACCACTTGAAGGCGACCACACTTGCCATCCAGATGGAGCGGCACGATACGATAAACGGCGGGGCGATTGATGCCAGTATTCACGTACCCATTCATCCAGCCATCCTTCTCCGAAGGCAGGCAGAAAAAATCAATAGTTTTTGCAGACCCGTCCCGCCGAGGATATTAATAACCCCTGGGCTTGCATTGTGCAGACGCCGTCATAGGGCGTGGCATCCAATGTTGACGCTTCGTACCAATAGGAGATGGACCATCAAGGGGCCGAGTTCGAACTTTCTGTCGCTTGCCCTAAGTCCGAAGCATAAATACGAGAAATAGTCAGGGGGCCTTGTAATAATTAGGCCTCTTCTGGTCGTGGCGGTTTTGTACTCTCTGAGCTTTCCGACAGACTGTCGCACGGAACTGTAATACGGTGTGAAAGGTCCCTTCGTGGCGTCGGATGCTTGTTCGGAAATTGAAATATTGCCTGTGCAGATCATGGATCTAGCAAATGGGGGGTTATTAGACAAGTTCGGAGCGCTCAAGCCTAGTACGTAACGTACAGTATAATATAGTGAATACCTTGTTGACTTTCCTTTCTGTATGCGACTCTGTGGCTTAAAACGCTCTAACCGATGGCTCTGCCCGTTATCAGTATCCATTTTTATTACTATTCCCTTAGCCAATTGCTTATCCTGCACGGCAGAGAATTTTCCGTGAGGCTTTAAGGGTATAAGATAACCATGTAAGCGGGAAACACATATGCTTTACCGGCCGAATTGCCACGTATAAAGAGGAGCGTGTTTGTCAGTGTATAGTTAGTACTTAAGTTTAATTCTAAGCTCAATTCTATTGTTCTGAACCTTTTGTGCACATTCCTCCTATTTCCTGCTTATTATCAACATAATTATATAATTAATATTAATGATTATCTAGTTTTTTGAGAAAATTTGATTATATATAGGTATAGAATGCTAAATTTATATTCTTACATTACTTAAACCCCTTGCTCCATTAAATTTTAACCATGCGGAAGTGGAAATGAGCACATATGGACTCGTGAAAGCGGCGGAGGAGATAGTCTCGGCTTCTACATATTATTAAACATATAATAGTTCTTAGAATATTTAAGTAAAAATAGTGTATTTTCATATTTGGCATGATTACACATCCTTTTAATCAGCATTATAAAATAATTGACATGGTAAAACATACTGTGGAAACATTTACCCTCTATTAACCTTACAATTAGCTCCTCTTGTGGTTTCTCAACATGCTTGAGAGGATAACATGTCCTTTCTTCTCTGCTAGCTTTGCTGCATTCTCGCACCTACTCCCTAGCCCTTCTGTATCGGTGTCATTCTCGAGCAGCAGAGATACTATATCTAAGTGACCATTCTCTGCAGCACCCTCTAAGGCGGTTCTGCCATCACGTTTTGATGCCGGAGCGTTGATATCGGCCCCAGCCCTTAACAATATTAGGACAATTGGAAGATGTCCTTTGATTGCAGCCATTTGTAGAGCGGTAACCCCCCATAAATCTGCAGCGGGAGCATTGCAGTTTGCGCCTTTATCCAATAACAAGCGGACAAGACTAGTGTTTTCAATTTCTACAGCTTCTTGGAGAGCGGTCCGGCCACGTTTTGGCGAAGCGGGGGCATTTACGTTAGCTCCCGCATCTAATAAAAGGTGGATGAGATCAGTTTTGTTGCAACGTATAGCTGTTTGGAGGGCTGTCCCTTCCCAGTTTGATAAATCAGGAGCATTTACGTCGGCTCCTGCGTTTAATAAAACTCGAACTATGTCAATATCGCTTTGGTGAGCTGCAGCTGCGACTGCGATTCGAAGGGCAGAGTCTCCGTCTCCTCCCCTGCGGCTTACGTCTCCCCTGCGGTTTACGTCTGCCCCAGCATCTAGTAATATTTGAACTAAGTCAAGTTTCTTTCTCTGTACTGCTTGATGCAGCAACGGTGCATTTTCTGAAGAAGCTGCGTTGGGATCGGCACCAGCGTTGAGCAATTTTCGGACAATATCTATCTCAATGGGATCGAAGTGATAGAATCTGGACGCGACTACTGCTAAAACCGCTGTTAAATTTTGGACTGAGATACCATTGTTTGCGCCTGCATTCCATAGCATGTAGAAGATATCTTTGTGGTCGCCATCCAAAGCTGCTTCAAGTGTTGTACATGGACATCGATATTCCATTGAGTATCCATTGGTGTACTGTACATTGACATCTGCACCTGCCTCAATAAAGTATTGAACCGCCTCAGTTTTCCCTTCTCTTGATGCTATCAACAGCGGTGGCATTTCGCCAGTTTGTCCATTGGGGCTTGCTGTTTGCAAAAATACCCGAATTATATCGGGATTACCTCCCACAACAGCTAGCGAAAGAGTGGAACAGTTCCAATCAGTACTTGATACATTTATATTGGCTCCGGCAGCAAGTAATGTTTTGAACACAGAAATATTTCCACTCTGGGCTGCTGCTTGAAGTGCTGTAAATCCGAACCTGGCTGCTCTAGGAGCATTCACCTCGGCGCCGGATTCTAAAAGGAACCGAACTAACATAAAGTTACCCTTTTTGCGGCGGCTTGGAGACAGGTCAGCCCACCTATAGGGCCTGCAGCAGCATTAATGTCTGAGCCAGCATGTATCAAGATCTGCACTAGATCAATGTTACAATTCTCTACAGCGGCTTGAAGGGCAGTTCTTCCTCGATTTTCACGTGCAGGAGCGTTAACAGCAGCACCATTCCTCAGCAAGAGCTCCACAAGTCTAGTGTTATTCTTTGCTGCAGCGACTTGCAACGGCGTCCATCCAATACTTTTCCCTTCGATATCCGCACCAGCTGCGAGTAGTAACCGTGCAACCACGGCATCACCTCGTGCCGCTGCAGTCCCAAGTGGTGTCCGGTAAAAGTAAGAGCAAAAGTAAGAGTAAGGAAGAGCGGTAAGCGGGCTGCGGAAAACATAATGTATATTTTTGACAGTATTAACGAAAGAATTGGGGTAATAACATTCGTCGTAATACCAATCGCTGTAACCCCACTCACTATAATCACCGCTGTAAGACGAGGGATCGTTGATTATTTTGCTAGCAACAGATTGGCAGGCTAAATATTCTTCGCGCGTAAGAGCATAACCATCCGGGTTCGCACCAGCTTTTAGAAGCACCTGTACTATCTCGGCGTGGTCGCTGTCTTCCCAGTCGCGCTCTCTTTCCTCGTCTTCTCCATGCATAGCAATTTGAATTGCAGATTCAAGGTGGCCAAAGCTACCAGATTTGATTGCCGCTTTACGAGCGGCTTCATATATAATACCCATTGGTGCATTGACATCTACCCCCGAATCAAGGAGATATTGCACGGTATCTATATCTGCAGAATCCCGGCCTACCACATCTTGAAGGTGCGTCATCATGTGCGGCTTGTTTAACAGATTAAAACATACTTTCGGGTTTAAAAGCCTTCGCAGACGTATGGAATCACCGTTTCTGGCGGCTTCAAGGACATCAATTCCTGGAAGCTCTTCTTTATGGGTTGCGGTATGTGTAGGGTTGAGCAATAGTTGTACTAACTCAACATCCTTATTTATTATCGCCCATTTAATTGGGGACAGTTCATCTCCGAATTTGACGGTAATATCCGCACCAGCATTCAACAAGAGCGTAATAAGAGAGATGTCTCTCTGATCTCTCTTATCTCTCGGCGTTTGTAGTATAGCAGTCGAAAGTGGTGTCATCCTCGGCTTCCAGCTTCCACTACCTCCAGGAATATTAATGTCGATCTTAAAGCCAAGTAAGGCGCGTACGGCCGCGTCATTCTTTATCCTTATTGCACTGACAAGAATTTCAGACGCGAAAACTTCGGTTGTTGCGATCTTCATCTTAACCAAGTCTTCAATAGCCGCAAATTGGTCTGTTTCAATTACCCATTGTAACAGCGCATCTGTTTGGTAGTTGGGAAGTAAATTGTTTGAAGAAAGATAGATGGAGTGGCGTAAAAGTTGAAGTGTTACTTGGAACTTTGAACCAAGGGACTCGAAGTTCCTTATAATATCACTACTTTGTTGTTCGACTAAGATTGTGTCTAGGGGAGACGTGGCCGTTTGAACGAATTTGTTGTTTCTTACGATTTCAGTGAACAAAGATCTGGCTCTCAGATCCCATGGTAATGACGATACTTCGTTTTTGGACCTTTGTTGCTCGAAAAGTAAGGGCTGCATTGCGTGATGTTGATGCTCTGATAGAAGGAGACGTTTAACTACTAATGATGAGCAACATTCTCTTAGCGTTAAATAGAAGCGTACATACACTGCGGCTCCACAAGAGCTTCAAATTTGAACCATGGGATATGCATGTATTGTACGAAAGATTCGTGTTCTTGTCGTGGTGTTCAAATTTCAACACCATCCATTGGAGAGGGACTGCGTGCTGTCGACTAGTTAGGTATCCAATATTTCAGAGCCCGAAGCTTTTTGGCTGGATACATACCTGTAATTGGGTCCACCTGCCAAGATGGAAGAGAATACCTTCTTATTTCTCTTTTGACCNTTTTTATGTGACACTAACTCTCCATCAATATAGGTATCACTCTCTTTCCCTTCTAAGTTACGCTTTTGTATTTTTCTGGAGATCAATTTCCATTTCTCGCCTGTACTATTTTTCTTGAAACCCCATTTTTTGAACCTCCGCGTATATTGGGCTTCACTATTGTATTGATCAGGGAAGCTGATCAAACATATTATGGTGACAACGCAGGGTTGACAGTGCACAAACCTCGCATGAAAGCCACGACTTTGCATTGCAGCTTGGACTTTTCCTTTGCTTTTGTCCTCATCCAAGAACAAAGTTTTGATCTCATCTTTATATTTCTCCCACTCAGCTTCGGGGATCTTTCGAGTACTTGATTGTTTTGTAGTGGCTGATTCAGCTGTCCCGCTCAGCAGTTCATCTTGCTCCCTAACTTCGGAACCAGAGAAAAGCTCCCGAGACATAAGAAGGTAGTTCTCGCTAGAATACCACATGTTGAACTCAGGAAACTAAGATTTTACTTAGTAAGCGAATGCTCCCACAATTAACAACAGTTTTAAATAGGAGATAAGCAAAGTCACTTTCGAACCTGAGATATATCTAAGGCTTATAATATAAGAGTAAGAATAATTTAATCGAGGATGTGTCTGTTCAAGGCTTTGGGACGGGTACAAGGCTTTATATCTCACCTAAACCACTACAAAGCTTATTCGTTGCGACCAAAATTCGCTCCCCACGTCTTGGTGTTACCCGTATTTGTTCCAGTTTCCAGCCTCATGCTCCATCTCACCGCTACGTCAGACACACATTGTGGTCACCACCAATGGCAAGTTGCGATCCATTACTAGGCCCAGTACTTGACACGCAAGCGCTGCAGACACATAGCCCTCGCGCCTAGCTAGATCGCCCATTAACTAGGATATTGATTGGAGAATGCCAAAAGTTGCTTTCAGCAGTATTGTGCCTCGATGTTATGGAGACTTGCCTAGTAAGCCACGTCTATGAACTGGTCATCATTAAGTTAGTGTTTGATTGGGAGTTTCCAGAGTGTCGTTCCTGGACTTATATCTATTGGCTAATACGGGATGTAAAGAATGCGCTGCACTCAAATTTGAGAGTTGCAGTGCCAAAATTTGTGTTTTGTTGCATGTAAATGCCTTCACAGTACTCCCATCTCTTCTTCCAATAACATAGTATTTTCTCACTCTCAAGCTTCCATTTAAAATCCAGTCAACGAGTGCAGGTACAACGAAGTTAAAGCGTCCATGACACTCTCTGCCGATTCCATCATCGGCATGGTTGCAATATTTGTCGGTCTTCCACCTTCAGTTCTCATTCTATGGAAAGTATTTCAAAGAATGGGGATATTTCAATGTATGTCTACACATTCATTATTCCTGATTAGTGTCCAGGTGTTGAGACTAATAATTGATTTCAGCGAGGTCAGAAATAACTACGGAGAGAGCAATGCATCCTGGTGAACTGAGAGGATTTTTCAACGGCAACCGAGATACAATAACGTTGACTAGAATATTCTCGGCATATGAGTATGGGATAGACATAGAAGCGGCTAGTACTTGGGGTCTGGATCGCCAGTATTGAGAATAAATGTCGTTGCGCGATAGATACAAGTTAGTGTAGACTGGCTTCAATATGTTAAATTCACTAAACTATCCAACTGACTGATTTGAAAGACCATTATATTTAAAGCACCATATGTGACATAAGAGGGGTTTCCTAGCCGGCTCCTAATAACCAAGGTCCAAGTTGATTACTTCAATAAGTTACCCTAATATCGAGGACTTGCTCGATATTTGCTACTCTCATTTTAAAGAAGCAGTTGCAATGGGGCAGGAAATTGAACCTACCAACTAATGCTCCAGCATATAATTATGGTATTGGATAGCAAGGTAACAAAATGAGGGGGAAGATTAATTCTTGATTGGATCTAATAGCAAAACGAAACAGCCTTGTCAAGGTTATACACAGGTGTCGGGCGAGGAGAGGTCAATGCAATGCACAGCAGAAGTTGCTGTTCAATATTTGCTGCACTTCACCATAGTACTCTGAACAGTTAAAATGGAATGGCGGCATCCAATATGCAGCTCAAAATTCTCCCACAGGTTTATCCATGCGTCTGACATTGAGGAGGTTGTTGAAGGATGCAAGGCTTGGTGAATGGCTTACTTAAAGTGGGGTTCCGGATTGCATTATCCAAGACCTTTTTCGTTTTCCTCCCGAAGATTGCGAGAAGCCGATGAATCTTTAACAATTGAAATTGCAATCTTCGATATTGCATCGGGTTAATCGCATGCAAATGTCGAATTTATATTGGCAATAAAAAGTTGGTTTGATAAAAATTGGCACCTCTGCATTTCGTAGAAGTTGTTGTGCTCAAGCAGTGTATGGTCATGGTGACTCGAGGCTGCCTACCTCGAGAGTGCAAGGCTACGCGAGGATCACAAACTTTCCCATGCCTATACTAATAGTAAAAGTGCCTTAAAACCCCAAGCTACCTTTCTCTCTTGCCGACGTTGTGCTTACGTACCGTCTACAACCCTAACAATTTATCATACGGCTCGTCCCAACCTGTCTAGAAGAACTGGCTCCGAAAGAACCCTTGACTGACTTTGTTCCAATTTTAACCAGCAGCAGTTATAGCCGAGGAGCCTGAAAACAGGTCCATCCACCATCGCTCGCCTTTCGGCCCACCCTTGCTCACCAAAAACTGCCGGTAAAGCAGCTCCACTCACCTTTCCGGACGGAAACAGATTTTGTTCATCTCAGGATTGGCGTGTGATAATCACCCGTTAAGATTCCATCGTCTAGACTAGTAATGAGAGATCGAAGATCGAAGATGGAAAAATTCCATAAATACAGCAAGGAGATCTTGGTAACATTGACCCCCTTGCATGATGTAGGGGGTTTGAGCTACTTTTCATTAAAATATAAAATAGAATGGAATAAAATAAAACTAAATCTGTTCATAATTGCACACGTCTTATTCTATAGTACTAAGAGCTGAGAAGGTTTGTTGTTTTAACCTGAGTATGGAACGCTCGTATAAAGCTTACGTTCTGTCCTGAGAACGTTTTTAGTATATTGAACGCAACACTAATAATACATGCTTGATAAATAAATGTAAAGACAACTGCGGTAAAGAAAATCACAGCTGCACTAAGAGCCCAATCGCATCCTTTTCCTAAATTATTATCTGTCTCACTTTGATACATAATACACCAAGCACTCACCACAACTTCACACTCTTCGCAAACCAAACCATTATGCAGAAGCTCTTGAACCATTAATCAGCGGCGCTTTATGCGGATATCCAAAGAAGTCACACGGGGCAAATTGCCAGGCTCCTGCAAAACGCCGGCCATATAAGAATTTCAGAGGGTATATCACCATGCTGGGAATCGGAGGGAAAGGGGATACAATCCCATCGAGAACGAAAGTGTTATCTGCACAAGTCAACGCGCAAGGTAGGTCTCTAGATTTCATGAACTCTCTTGTCAGTAACGCAGTGTCATAAAAGATSGMCAAGAGAGAGAGAGAGAGAGAGAGTAGCAGGTGGCGACACACCGGTACATATCCTTCGGCCCAAGTCCCTCCTTCGCCACTCTCTTCCACACATTTTTGAGCACTTTGCTGTCAGCTACATGTAAATCCAGCATAGTTGCGATCTCGCTATGCAAGTGCTTCTGGAGCAGCAGGCGGAAACCTTCGATGAGAGACTGCAGCCCTTTCCCGTCGAAATCCGTAGGGCCGGTGTCAAATACGTATTTCTGAAACTGATGAAGTGCTTCTTCAAAGTCTTTGTGTTCCTGCACGTTGACTGCCATGAGACCTGGCTTCTCAAGCGCATTTTCCAGAAGAGGAAAGAAGTGTTCTTCTTCCATGTCGTGATGGGACTTGAGCATACTGAACATACATTGACTGAATATAAGCATGTCTTTTGCTTGTGCAGTGCCTTTGGTCACTGAAAGGCATTGGTTGTATATTGCATTGAAGCCTCGGAGGATCATGTTATGGCCCAGGGCCATATTTCGAGCTAGGGTAATGGCATAATGATCCCGTGGAATATCTGTACGGGATTGGACACCAGTTGTGTAAATGAGATCGAAAGGCTGATCCATCCATTGCTTGTTGAGAGAATCTTTGCTGGTGTCACTTGCCATCGTGATTCATTACTCAGAAGAATTGCTGTGAGATAGTCTAGATGCCTAGAAGATGGTTAACATATAATATTTAAAACGTAGAAAATCTAATTTAATGAATGATCTATGAATCTGCTTCGATTTATACTTTCGCTATATTATAGTTTAAGGAATGAAGTCAAGCAGGACGGAAAGTAATGTTGAGGCTCCTTTTGGATCAGCGGGTTTGTAGATGTTCCGCTCTGACTTCACCTTCGGAGTTCCGTTAGCCAATCCAGTCCGTTGCGACAACACGTATTGATACGACCGGAGGTTTTAACGACTCCGTGCGGTCAGGGACTAAGATATTTACGGGCTCATCATGGGACCGACTTAGAGTAATGCATGATGCAGAAACTTAATTGTAGGAAATTAGGGTGGCTATAAAATCTCCCGACTTCAGATCAGTCCCTAATGGCGCCTTTGGACCTCCAACATAATTCGGGCAGGCTCGTTTGAACTCCAGCTACATTAACAAATCCCTAATACAGCTGTTTGTTCCCATATGGATCTTAGCACAAATTTTACCGTTATAATTAAACATAATTTTTTGTCTTGGTCAATATCAGCGGGTGATGTACGTACAGTTTTGAGAGATTAGGTATGGTAGTTATAGATAGGTAACACAGAACTGAATTAAACTGGCTAATTTTACAGTGGTCAAGTACGCTGTATATGTATCTATAACGCCTATACAGCTATACCAGAGTTTGTATAGCTGAACCTTTCGGGCTTATACTGATTAGTCTTGTAGAGCTAACTACCCTAAACGGTTGGACACTATAAGGTGTAATTACAGCGACTTTAAGCGTCGAATCACTCACGGCAGTGCTAATTTATATTGGGCCCGAGATGGTGTTGTGCCTAATGTTTAGTCTCCGTACTTCCGTAGGAGAGTTAAAGTTTATTATGAAGATCTTCAATGAAGAACAGAAATAAATTGAAAAAGGATAGAGATAGTAACTAGGGGTATAAATATGATATTTTCTTTTGAGTTTCTCTGTTAAGATTTATAGGGTTATTTTATGTATGGTTTTCCCTTGAAGTAAAAAGCAGTAACTAGCTCTTGGAGCTTTCTCTTACTAAATTTATACTGCCTCTAGCAACTTATAGTATGTCTTTAGGTACCACATGTCAGATTCTAATTATCAAATGTTAGAATTTGCAACATTTATGATTTCTTCTGTGAAATGAGACGACGCTATCAACTAAAAACTCTTTTATTTTATACAGTAATGTCGAGTAATCTATATAAAATCTATGAAGCACTCTAAACAGAACTAGACCAATTATTCAAGATTATTTTTCAAACACCATGCGATTCTTAATTCTTCCGATACCGTCAATCTCAACCTCAACCACATCTCCATCTTGAAGCCATGCTGGAGGTTTTGCAAATACCGCAACACCGTTTGGGGTCCCGGTCATGATAACTGTTCCCTCTCTAAGTGTCATACCTCTAGTAAGATGTCTCAAAATAGTCCCCACGTCAAAAATTAACTCATCAAGCCCTGTTTTCTGTTTTTCCACATCATTCACTTTGGTGCGTAGAGTTAACTTCGAAGGATCAGGGATCACATCTGGTGAACAGATTACTGGGCCAATGGGGGCAAATTTGTCAAATGACTTCGGGTAACAGTTTTGATTTCCTGAGCGTTTAGGATCAGTTTGCCAGAACCGTGAGGAGACGTCGTTTCCAACGGTGTAACCTAGAACATAGTCCAATGGGTTATCGGACTCGGTGAGATTCTTGCACGTTTTGCTTATAATAATACAAAATTCTCCCTAGTATCAGAGTTAGCCTTGTATAAGCAAAGTTGAACACCCGTTTTACCTCATAATCCAGATGTAAGGCTTCTTTGTGTATAGGGATATCTTCGTACGGCCCAGCAAGGCAATCTGTTACAAATCGATCAACATCCCACTTAAAGCTCTGAAATAAACCAACTCACCAGCAAACTTTGTAAAAACTACAGGATAATCCGGAATTACAAACTAGATAAATATCAGTAAAAATGTAGCTATCAGTGGCAACTTAATTTCCTACGCCTCCTTCTATAGCATGTGACTTATAATTGATGCCAATCCCAACTACAATCGGGGTATAAGGCACTGGGCATAAGACTTTTGCAATCTTTGCTCTCTTTTCAGTCAATATGAAGTCATCAGACCAAGGCGTCGAGCCTTCATAAGTGGCCACTTCGAGACCAACTAACTCATCGCTGAGGTTTCCGGTTGTGTCTATCTCACCGTAGTGGACAGTCCCTTCAGGGTCCTCAAATCGTACGAGACGCTGGAACTTTGCCATCCTTGTGAGGTGCTGTAGCTAAGGGTGAGCAATTGAGAAGAGAGACAATTTTTTCACAAATGAGATCGCATGATGAGTCCTCCGCTAACCTTGAAGTCTAAAGGCAAAGTGGGATGATGTGGCGCACCGGACTCGGCATTGAGACAAAAGTAGTTGGACCAAAGTCTTACTAATATCTTGATATTTTAGACCAACTTCTTTTAGTCTATTAGTCTAGTATCTGCTTTCACTAGTGGTGAATTATCTGAGTAAGACGAATCAAATAAATTTTCGATAAGAATCAAAATGTATTGTCCGTCACAGAACTGCCTCAGAGTGCCTTTACCTTCGGAATGGTGTGTTACTGTAGAATTTCACTGAATTTGTGTTCCTCACGATGTTGATATTAAAGCGCACTCGAAGTAGAATTCATGAAAAAAGCACAGATATACGAAAGATTATACTTAATTAGTTCTCACACAACAAGTTTTATCATTTTATGTATAAATCTTCTCATTGCAACTTGACGAGGTTGTACTGGGCCACGGTTACAAAAGTCAAATCATACATAGCTCAGGAAGACATAGGGCGGCCTATATGAGGTTCTAGAAGAGTATACTGTATATCTGATACCTAGAGTGCTTTGACTATTCACTTAGCTGTTGTGTATGCATGTAGCTCGAGCATGAAGTTCATTTCAAAATCCGAACTGCCTAAAATAGCGCAGTTCTTGAAAGAGGATATTTTATAGCAAAATTCTCTTTTCGAGGTTGTCTGACCCCTGCTACACAGTCTGATCTTGTGCGTGCGCGCGTCCCAGTTTCGTCGCCAACCACCAAACCATCGTTATCACCAACAAAATAATCCAAGCATAAAATAATAAAATAAAATAAAAACATACAACAGAAGGTATTCGCTGGTCGTCACCGACCCAACTACTGATCTCCCGATCTGAGGCTTATGTATGGCAGAGCGGACGGGATGCCCAGTATTCCTCAGTCTATGGTCGTATGTGACAGCTTTGCCCATAAATATAACTATATGCAGGAAACTTTCGTCGAATTATTTATGCAAGGTAATAATATAGTTGGAGGAGAGGTAACAATTTTGATATACAGTGTTTGGATGATCAAACTACATATACGCTTTTGAATTTATCCTTGCTAAAATTATTGCTATAAGTATTACTTTTTGGCTAGTGGGATTCATGTCACGGTTATAGACATTTTCCAAGTAATAACTGCTAATAAGTGATCTCTTATTTATTGGTTCACTTTTCTTATTATTGCTCTTCCTTAGATATCCCTTTAAATAAGGGAATTAATATTTTCGCATGTGAATCATCTTGATTAATACGGAAAACTGTGCATCATAACGACAATTCGGGCGGTCCGACCTCGCAATTTGGTCATCTCTGACAAACCAACAAAGATTCAATGACCGCGCTACGACTGAAAGGGCAATCTTTTCCACGGCCTGTTGTATCGCGCATTCTGCACCTAGTATTGCAGAATTGTGAGCTAAGGGTGGGGGAGGGGCAAAACACTACCTCTGCCTCATCAACACACTCGAAGCGTTTGTGTCTTTCAATGATAAAAGTTATCAGAATACACATTCTTGCATACAGAGGTTACACTGTTGTATAAAATTAAGATAGAATACTCAATATTTTTTAAATCCTTCATTAGTCCGCAAGACGTGCATTCACTTGCTGTATATTATTGTATACCAATCATGAAGGAGATCTACATTACATACCTCAATGGCCCTGATGTGGAGAAGTTGGAAATGACAAATGATGAAATATTGGGGGCTATAGAGAAACAGCTTCTAGCTCAAGGACAAGGAGAGACTGTAATCGAGCCCCGAGTTCATCTGGTCCCCGAACACTCTTCCAAGGGGCATTTTAATGTTCTTAGAGGAGTGGTAAACCCGTTACATGTAGCAGGAGTAAAAATAGTAGGGGATTTTGTCAACAACTACCAGTTTGGCCTACCATCAGAGTTTGCTATTCTGAACCTGTTCGACCCCGAAACTGGTATACCACTGGCGATACTAGATGCTACTGCGATCACGGAAATGCGAACAGGTGCGACTACAGCTATTGGTGCAAAATATCTGGCAAGGAAGAACAGTAAGATCTTAGGTCATATTGGTGCTCGAGGGAGCTCGTATTGGAATATTCGTTTTCTTGATAGCCTTTTCCACTTTGACGAGATCCGAATACATTCAAGGCGTGCAGAAAGCCGTGAAGCGCTTGGTGAGCGATTGCATAAGGAACTTGGCAAAAAGATTCTCGTTTTGGACAACTGGGAAGATACAATCCGAGGAGCAGATATTGTGGTTGAAGCTGCCCGTTTACCTGCCCCAGACCCACTGCTGAAAACGGAGTGGATTAAAAGGGGTGCTCTTGTAATGCCATATGGAACTATGAGCTCTGTTGAACTGTCTTTGACAGATATCATGTCTAAGGTCCTGGTTGATGACTGGGGTCAATGCAAAAAAGGACTTCCGTATGGTGCCCTCCGGCAACATGTAGACTCAGATCGAATTACCGAAGAGAATCTCCATGCTGAACTTGGTCAGGTTGTTGCTGGAAAGAAGGTTGGACGTGAAAATGATGATGAAACTATTTTGTTCTGGCATAGAGGTCTCAGTTTAGCTGACGTTGCCCTTGGAAAGGCAATGCTTGAAAAGGCGGAAATATTGAAAATCGGACAGACACTCCGTTTTGCGTGAGCTGTTGTGTATAACTTGTGATAGAAACTCTTCTAAAAGAAGTTGCACACTGGCTAAGTAAGTATTACGGACTGGTTGCTCACATTATAGATACTTCCAACTCAAATATTTACTTATACACAGATAATCCACAGCACAGCTGGAGAGGTGATATTTAACTTCTAAAAGCCAAGGGTAGTTTATCTAAACCAACAGATTTAAATAACATTATATAATTTACCCCATTTCTTCCATTGTGTTTCGCAAATATTCGATTTGATCTTTCACCCACTCTCCGAGGACCTTCTTTATTTCGTCTGCCTTGTATCCCTTAGTATCTAGATCCTGCTTCATGGCTGCTGCTCGTTTAGAGATAACTTCCATCCGATAAGTTGTCCATTGTGTAAATAAAACATCGTTATTGCTTATCCCCTTCACTGTGGCCAGCGTGCTAGTATCTCTCAAGATAGGATTCTTAGGTCTAAATGAAGTGACCATTGAGATCCGTTCCCCTCTGCTCACACAACGCAGAGCAGCATGGGTGATAGACCCTCCTTGCATCATAACAGCATATCCCATACCAGGTTGCCTCATCTTCACAATATCTCCGTTGCCTGTTTTAATTGCTGTTTCACCACCCTTCATGTTAACTGTATCAGACAGCATCATGACACAAACCCAAGGATAGGAATCACTGTGCCACTGGGTTCCAAGAGCACCAAATTTCTCATCATGGAACTTAGTCCCTGCTGCATCTAAATCAGCCTGTTCACTGGCGACGGCGGTTGAGTCCTCGATTTCTGATTCCCTTGGTGGGACCTCAGGTGGCAACGTCTCAGTGATCGGTGCATTCTTATCGGTATTTGCATCTAACTGGACGTTGAGCTGTCCGATCTCGTAGTCAAATACAATCTCCAACTCCACTCCGGCGGCTTCAGAACAAGCGCGTCTCACTTCCTCACTACGCCAAAGATCATACACAAACGGCGCATCTTTGCCATATCCTCGAATTCTATATACGCCGGGATACTTCACCCCGCCATACTTCTCGACGATCTCCTTGCGAAATATGTCAGCTCGAATCTCTCGAATGCCTTCTTCGCTGAGCAATCTGAATGGAACGGTGCAGGCTACTGGGGAAGTAGCTCGGGCTGGTTTTAGGCCTAGCGATTCCAAGGTTATAGTTTCGGAGGGAGGTTTATAGCACATATGTTTTGCTGGATCAAATTTAGTTGGTTTATATCGTGCTGAAGGGAGAATTTCGCTCATGGACTGAATGCTGGGAGCCGGAGGTGCTTGAGGTTGTAGGACTGCCGCTGACGCCATGGTTGAGGTAAAGAATCCACAAATCTTTAATAATAGGTTGTATATTCTGAGTTAAGATTAACCCTTTGTGTACTAATAATTGTATAAAGAGAATGTTTAAAGTATTATTTATATTATGTATTGTAGATGGTAGTTTATTTAATGGAAGTTGGATCTAGAATGAGACCTTCAGGGAATATGAGGTGGGTTGGCGCCGATTTTGAGGCCGATATGGCCCACTTGGTTAGACTGGAATTTACCTGCATGATAATTGCGGAATGATGCTAAAAGTAGAACCTAATTGGTTCATGCTCCTACTGCTTAAAAGAGCTACAACTTCCCTCCCTTTTGGACTTCAAATGTTAGCGTTATTTGATGGGTACGCGGACGAGTTGTTGAGTGCACAGAAGACCAAGGTTATCGAGGTATTCATTACCATCTTTAATTAGATGACATTCGTTCTGGATGATGTGTTTTTGCCAATTCTTTCGTTTACTAACATGCTCACTTTGAAAACGGAACTAAGCTCATATGTTTACCCTGCTTGAAGCATTGTTTTTGCTCTCAAATATTTATAATATTGAGAGCTGCTAGGTAGTTTAACGTTGAAATATCCAAAGTTATTCCATGGGCCATCTTTTGCCGAATTAAGCCTTGCAAGGAGATGCTGAATAATCACGACTAGGTCGAAATGAAGACTGGACTTCCTAATTAGATCCAGTTAGGCTCCGCTTATGAGTAGGTCAGATGGGGTTTCTAGTGGACGTTATTGGGATGGATGCAACTCTGGACATCTGTTTTAGGGCGACCGATCCTGCCAAAGGTAATTATGAACGTATAGGCCAGGAGCTCCCCAGAAATTTCTTAAACCTTTGAATACTTCGCATAATCTAGCGAACAGCCAATCCTAGGACATCATCTTAAGCTAGTGCTCTATCTTATCTCTCTCAAGGGAAGCCTTTGTCAACTTTGACGAACGGTTCAGACAAGTAATAATCTTGAGAGATATCTTAGAGGCCACCATATTGTAGTTGGCATTCTTGTATCCCACTATTATCAAGGACCAATCAGAGATATTACCGTGAAGAGGAAGGTCACATCTATACCAACATTACCAACCACCAATTACTACATGTCGTATCGTCACCTTAGTTGAGAGATAAAAATAAGAAGTTTCAGGTATTGAGTTACGGGAGAAAGAAAAAGGGGGTCTAATAAGTTTAGTGTTGAGGATTATTCCGGCGGGGTTTACCGGTGAGAGTTATCCACTCTTGTTGGTTTTGTTAATCATTTCCTAGCGCCTTGGTTTATTACTTCAGTTATACATCCGCTCCTAGCACTCTGTATTAACATGGCTAGAGCCCCTGAAGACCATGCTCCCCTGTTCACAATCAGAATTGGAAGAAGGACTTGAGTCTACGGAGTATGCGCTCCCGACATCTCAAGATGTAAAGTCTTGCCCATCAGATCCGCCTGTACATAATCGCCGATCGCGAGATGGATGTTGGACATGTAGAAAACGGTTAGAGCATCATTCTTATATCCATCAACAGCTTTTCTAATGAAACAAACAGGAAGAAGAAGTGTGATAGCATTACATTTCCATGCGGAAATTGTAATAGATTACGCCTTAAATGTGAGCACGATTCAAGGCTTCTCTGGGAGGACGATGTAAAAAGAGACGGGATGCGGAGAAGAGGGCCACGACGGAATAACAAGAATGTTATCTATAGTCGAAGAATGGAAAGTAGCAATGACAAAACAGAAGAAAATGATCAACCAGATGGTGCTCTTGGCGATAGCCCGACTATTCACAAGGGAGTGAGCTCATCTATTACAGATCTTCTAACACCAGGTTGGGCAGTTATGGGATTCAATAACATTTCAGCGTGGTCATTTAAGCTCGACATAACAGAGTCTCAGCTACTCGATCATTATATCCACAGATTTTCAAGGACGTACCCAACCTTTTCAGACCCGACAAACCCATTCTTGAGAATCTTTTTGCCATTATCCATGCAAAGTCGAGTCGTCCTGGACTCATTACTAGCACTGAGTGGAGTTCAGAGCTGGCGGAATGGAACCTTTGCAATGCAAGATGCAATGCTGAAGCTAAGGCAGAAGGCTCTATACGGCTGTAGGGCTCTTCTCACTAACCTCATAATTAAATTCCAGATAAAAAAGGGTTGTTCATCACCGTCTGATATGGATCTTACCATTAAAATCATTTCAAAGTGTGCTGGAACTGTTCGTGGTGAAGATGTCCTCCATCTTCTCGCAAGTTGCGCTATGCTCCTCTTGTACGAAAAACTTACCGGCGAAGGCCAGGCATGCTGGACTGCTCACCTTCAGTTCTTCGCACGACTGTTTTTTGGATCCTTCTCTGCAGGCACCACAAAAGCGTCTGTTGTTGAAGTGGGATTTTTACAGACGGAAGCCTTTCAATTTATATTAACCNTTTTTTTCGTACAATGACCTTGTGCGGTCAACCTCGTTGGGAACACCGACTTTAATAGATTTTTATCTGGGAGACTCATCGGGGTTCAATCCCAACAGTGGATTTAAGGGACAGAAGCTTCTCTTTGGAGAGGGAGTTGGCCGCTTCACATTCCCTAACCTCATAGCCAGAATTAGCGCCGGTGACCCAAGTATAACGGATGCTCAGATAGTTGCTTGGGATGGGAGACTGGATTGGTTCCCCAGCTTTGCACTCGTCGCTCTAAGAAACAGGCCAACGCACGAGAAAATTCCTTTTGGAGAGCAGGGGCTTATCATAGATCCTCACTGTACTCGGCTTGACAGCTTCACTAGTCCAAACAAATGGGACGAGCAAGGACTCATATCTGTATTATATCGAATCGCGGCAATGACTTATAGGAGGCAGTGTCTAAGACAACAACAACTAAAACATGGAAAGACTCCTCCCATTACCGTCGATGAGCTGTTGACGGGAAATCTCTCCCTTTGGGCAACTCAGCTAGTCCAGCTGCTACCCTACGGCTCGCCGTATGAGAGTACACTACTTTGGCCTATTGGTATTGTAGCCAAAGAGCTTAAAAGTGCAAACGAGGCAGAACGAGAGTACATTGTGTTTAGGCTACGGTCACTAGAGCATCGATTTCACATGAAACACTTTCAACGGGTCAGGGAATATCTTATTCAGTATTGGGCAATAAGTGATCGGGGTATGATCTATGAAAGCAATGAGACAATTCTACTTGGCTAATGAAAGTATGTTTGTATTTGTCCTGCCGTGTATCTCATCAGTTATATTATTGCCCTAATGGCCTCATCTCATATAGCGTTTGCTGTATATACTTTATCTGCTCATTGGCCCATTTCTCTACATCTGCTACGTTGACTGTTTCAACACGACAAAGACCGGCCTTGCCTTTTGGATCTGAGTTCTTGACGTTCTCATCATATCGCTTTCTTAAATCATCAAGCGCGAGGCGGGCACGTTCTGCTAAGACTGCAAGACGATAGGTGGTCCATTGGTAGTATAGTTCGGAGAAGTGTGACTTATTTCTAACGTTGGCATTCGTCGTCTCATCGAGTAGGGTCGGATCTTTTGGTCGGAAAGAAGTCACGATTGTGATTCTTTCTGGCATGTTGGTAACTGGGGCGGCCGTGTGGGTAATATATTTACCCTGAAGGAGCACAGCACATCCCTAGATATTGTCAGTGTATCTTCCTATCAGAGGTTCAATTAACTGACCATCTGTGGTGCTTTAACTTTCAGAGTCGTTCGATCTCCTTTCATCAACTCGGTCTCCCCTCCGGTCATGTATCTTGCATCAGAAAGCATGACCACGACTACCCATGGATGGGAATCTCTGTGCCACTCGACAATGGGCGCAGTCTGATCTGTCACAACTTGATTCTTTGGTTTCTCCTCCTCGAACTGTCTGATTCCTTCCTCGGTCGCGATTGGAGGTTCCACAGGTGTGCGTCTCACTGCATCAACTCCCCCAGCCCCAAGTTGAATGTTAGTATGGCTGATCTCATAATCCATGGCTGGAACAAGTTCAACACCAGCAAGGTCACTGACAATCTTCAACACTTCTGGAGAATGCCAAAATTGGTGGATAAATGGTGCATAACGAGGTGCCATTCCACGTAACTAAACCGATCCAAGGCGTGTGTGATGAAGACAATTGTTAAAGACATCTTCGCTGAAAAGCTCACGTCGATGCTGAAGTACTGCCTCATGTGAAAGAAAAGGGAAAGGCGTAGTAGTAGCTACAGCAGACAGAGCCGTTGGTTCAAATCCTAGGTCTTGCATAGTTAAGATTGATGATGGCGGTGAAAAAGCCAAATGCTTCACCGGGTCAAATTGAACTGGTCCATGGGCAGGGAGATTTTGAATCTTTGAGAGCTTCAATACCTCTGGTCCTACCGGAGACTCAATCACATTTGGGGTAGACATCTCGACGTTCAGAATGTTAAGTATTCAGATAAAGGTAACTAGAGGAAGTATATAAGAATCGATACTTAATCTGAGGATATATATCGCTTCTACAATATACATGATAGTGAACAAAGATTTCAGTAGTTTAACTACTTAGTATGGATATTCGAGGCGCCGTTCCTCTATCTTGACATTATCACCTTTCTTATCGGGGGTTGGATGTGACTGCTGGTTTACGGAACGTATTTCCTTTAAGAGATTAGCACTGTTTCTATGATAATGAGTTGTCTCCTGGTTTCATTCATCGTTGTTGCAGTTCATCTTGAGTCATTCTACTGAATATTCCCAACGCTATACCAAAGTTGGGATATATGAATTGCGTCGCAGAAAAAGCGTGGAAATCGTAAGCTCCAATTGGTATCCTGGCCACCCTCGGGGAAGTGAATCTAGCCCGCTTTCTAACCCACTTATTAACAAACGCTATACTGAATTTGGGACATTTGAAGCGCGCTGTGGGGAAAGAGATAAGGCTATTAATAGACGTATTGTACAAGGACTACACCAAGCAAACTTGGTATTGGAAGGAATGCAGTAGGCTATTAACTGTACTTTCTCAAATATAATGTGATCGAACTAACATTAATCCGAGCTCCTTTTAGTTAGGAGTAACTACGGTGTATGGTTGACTAGTGGCTTGTTGGCGAAGGCCGCTGTTTGGTGCAAATGGCAAGCTGATAGAGAACCGTGGGTTATCTTTATGAAGAAATATCTGTAAATGACGCCGAAGTGCTTAAAAAGAGTGGTTGGTAATTTAATTTTGGTACTATGACTATTTCTAAGCTGGATTCAGGAAGAGTAGAACTACTAAAAGGTATATTACGGTTGAAATAGGTACCTGAGTATAAAGGAGTATAAAGGTTAATTACATAGAGAAAATGCTACAACATAATTATAGCACTCTTTCTATAGGATATGAGTGCGATCAGCTATAGCTTTGTCATTTATGCTGATTGCAGTTCAAGACCAATTTCATTGAAGGTCCTTTTGCCCCTTAACTCTGCAAACCTGTTCACGGTAGTACCGTCAATACGACACTGCTACCCAATTATTGAAAGTATTTATGGGCTGTTCCTACTCACATTGTGAATAATAGGGATTCGAGTATTTACATGTCCAACCTGTCGGACAAATAGTCGGTCCTGTGTAACTTATTCCACCACCTACGCACGAGAAGATATATTAGCTGTCGATTGATAACAGAGAAACGGTAATCTGCAGAGATGATATGTATAGACGTGACTTACATTGACCGTATGGTGTGCTTGTAACCCCAGGACTGCCTATTAATTAATATACGCTATTATTGAGGTACAAAGATGTGATATTTGAAGAGAGACACGTACGCGGAATTAGTAGTTGATGCCTCAGTTGTTGTACTTGAAGTTTTAATGGTGGTGTTTGAAGTGGATTTTATAGTTGTTGTTATAGTTGTGCTTGTCTTTGTTGTTGTGGATAACGTGGTGCTAGTTGTTTTCGTGGGAGTTGTGCTAGTGCTACCTCCTGTTGCTGTTACGGGGGGAAGGGAACCTGAGGGTGAGCCATAGAAAATTCCACGCCCATTGGTGCCAACAAAGACCCTGGAGACCCATTAATACAATATCGACACTGGATCAGTTAAGCTTGCCTCCCATATGTGGTCATATCAGCAGCTACAATATTTGATGAAGCAGCTCCAAAGCCATGGTTTGCATCACTAATCATTTGCCAGTTCACACCTTTATCCTCAGTCTTAAACAGTGCAGTTACACCGTCAACAGTAAAGAACCCATATATAACTGGGTAAGATGATTCCGATGAACCGACACCGAGGGCTATGCACTTATCAGCATATCATATGGTGATATCAAAGTATAAGGCATACCAAAACTCCATCCGGCAGCACATCCACTTCTAACTTGCGTGAAAGTTCTACCATAGTCTGTAGAGTGAAAAAGTCCAACGTCGGTACTTGCCCAAATATCACCTGCCACAGTTGGGTGGGCTCGAATTCCGTTAACTGCGCTGGAAGAACCAAGAGTTATGGTCTTTGAGAAGGAGATACCAGTGTTAGTAGACACATAAATACTAGAAAATCGTATGTTAGTTCAAAGCGGGAGTTAGAGATCCAACATTAACTCACGACCCATTTGCGCCACCATAGAAAACAGAGTTGTTCCTTTTATCTGAGGCAATAACAGCTCCAGACGGAAGCGTCGGTATTGAAGAAAAGGTGTTTGTGTATTGTGAGACAAGAGGACCATTTGTTGATGACATCAAAATAACGGTATCTGCATCGGCAGAAAGTGCCACTGCTCCTGGTCCAATACTAGTATCAGCACCATAATCTGCGCTCCATGTGCGACCATAATCTGTGGAAATTGCAACTTGTGGGACCGCTGGTGTAGCAGAAGCAGCCCCTGCCCGTACAACATTGGAGGGCTTGTTACCTGCATAGTCGATGCCGTTTGTAGTTCCGTAAGTTGGAGTGTGGAAGGATTGTGCAGGAGCAACATCAAGATCTGCGTGGTAGAAGCCACCAATATCCCCTACAGCTGAAAGAAGAGGTGGGCCACCAGGAGGTGTTATCAGCCCAAGGACAGCTGTTTCTTCGAGACCAGTGGCAAGAGACTTTATTGTCACATTATGTATCGTGTCCCATTTTTGGAGATCGTGACCTCCATAGATAGTTGCTCCAGTCCCATAGAGCCTGGATAAGTGGTCAGCTACAATTTTAAGAACAATTTTTCATACTGACCAGTGGTTTGAGTCAAATGGATCAATAGCTAAGTCCTCAACCATCCATCCAACTTTTACTGGAAATTGAGCAGTAGACGTGTTATCTTGAAGCCACGGAGCTGTTGAAATATCATAGCCATAGTAACTGTTCTATGTTAGAAATAGTAAAGCTAGAGAGGATGTACAGAATACATACTAGTTAATGTTAGGATAACCATTCCAATCCCTAATTTGTTAGTCCAAGTCACAACGGTATCGCGTGATGACCTTACCAAATTGGAGACCATGTAACTCCAGAATCTGTACTCCTGAAGATCAGTTCGTCAGGCCACCAACAATTCAAAGCTGCCACCATGATAGTACCAGGGTTTTGCAAATCAACACTTAATCCACCGTAACCATAGTAGGTTGTAGATAGAGACGTTGGACTGATATCAGTCCAGGAACCAGTGGTAATATTGTATTTATGGACAGTACCATTAGTTCCGTCATATGGGCCCGCACCATCTGAATATGAGATGTATAGAGCCTTTTCTGCTGGAGCTAGGACTCCTTTATGAGGAAGAAAGCCGTATTGTGGTTCACCTGATACCCAAGCCCCTATTTCAGGATTAGTCTAGTTGTTCCAGCTCACATAAATGAACGGTGATCCTACATGTAGCACCCCCATCTTCAGATTTAAAGATTGATTGCCCTTTATCAACCACACCAACAAAAATTCTAGGAGTAGGCGAACCTTTCTTACCACTAGTAGAATCAAAAGTAACCCAGGCTATACCAACAGGATCTGAGTCATAAGTTGAGTCATTATCCTGGAAATAAGTCCCTTCCAGAATGTCAGTTTAATGATCTATACCGGGTCGCATTTTTACTTAACCTGTCTACCTGAACGATGTAACGTTTGTCCAAGTTACTCCATAATCAGTGCTCTTCCAGAGTCCATGCCCACTCCTAGTTCCAAAGTAGAGAATATTATTACTGCTTGGGTCTATAGCAAGTCTCTAGGAAGCATTTGTTAATGTAGGTAAATGTGAAATTTATGGAAGAAGCATACTTCACCGACGCCACGACCAGGCATATTCCCTAATTATTTCATCGATTAGACAGTTTTCTAGACGATCTAGATTCAGGCCATACCTCCAACCTTGAAAGGCAACACTGACTCAGTCCATGTAGTTCCCCGATCTGTTGATCTTAAGATGGACCCAGGATTTGGGTCCCATTCATTTGTATACATCCCCACAGCTACATAGAGGCGATTTGTATCTACTGGATCTGTAACTAGTGCATCGATACCCCAATCGTGCCTACGTGATTCCAATTTCCTGTCAGCATCTGGCTTCAAGTAGTTCCTCATCGCTAATCTCCGAACCAAGACCTAGACAATGGCTATGAGAGCCTACCAGCTAGTATTATTTGCAAAATCAGTCAATGGAGTCCATGTATCGTCTGAATTTAGTTTGTATGCCCCGCCAATATCAGTTCTTGCATATGCCACTCCCTTTTCACTGGGATTAAATACAATCCCAGGGACAAACCCACCGCCACCTAGTTTATAATCGTTAGTTTGATCTCACCTACTGGGTGATGGTGAGTGTCGAATGCTTTACCTCCAATGCGAACATTTTTCCATGTAAAGGCTTGCGCTGCAGCGGCTTCAGCTATTCTACTTAGGTGGCAAACAGCCGATAGAGCGCAAGCCGTGTAATACATAGCACTTTATAGTTATGGGCTGTTCGAAGACTTCAGCTATAACTAATTCATTATACAAAAGCTCAAGGAAACCTAAAGAATTTGTAGTAAAGCAATTCGACGCACTACTTAACTCTACATAACCGGTAGCTAGGATATGCTTCCGAAGCCGGTTCAGGTGGCTGATTATTCATGTTCTTGTGACTTTGCTAATTTGCTAAGTGTTACGCCTGACACTATAGAACCTTGAGATTTTATGCCTAAAGTGTTCATTCGTGCGGCTATAATCTAGTCAATGCAAAATAGATGAAGCTTGATATATTGAATTCAGGGGTGGTGGCTTATCCCAGAGACTCGCCACCTTGAACTCGACGATTCTAGGTCTGCGAATCACATATTATCTACTATTTTTATTTTATATAGCAGGAGTACTTCCACTATATATATAAATAACTGTGCCAAAGCATAGTGAAATTTCCTGGATCAGAAATTTGTCCCTCATACTATTATAGGGGCTGAAAATAAAGGCAATAAACCACGCTGTGGAATCAGCTAAGCTCAATCTTTAGCATCTTGTAAAGATTCGTTTCTACATAAATATTCATAAAAATGATATATATTAAAGGGCTAAGTTGTAGTTTGAGTAATTCAGACATATTTACTTCGCGCCCTGCAAGCAGTAAGTAATTAGTTGA
This sequence comes from Scytalidium lignicola, assembly GCA_002812745.2. Taxonomy (NCBI): domain Eukaryota; kingdom Fungi; phylum Ascomycota; class Leotiomycetes; genus Scytalidium; species Scytalidium lignicola. The sequence goes on from NCSJ02000155.1 coordinate 62,313, forward strand.
CATCAATATGCCGATGGAAGTTCTCAACTCTTACATCTGTTGTTAGGGAGAGAATGCGGGGGAAGTGGATGATGCGCTTATGCTCAAGAAAGCACGCACTATTCTTCATCCTACGTAATATCCCGCACATTTTCAAATGAAGAAGAGATATGTACTTGATATATATATTGGATCAAGCATCACAGCCTATTACGAAGCTGAGAACACGAGCGGCAGTAAAACAAATCTGTCCTTTGATTCCACCGGCTTCAGCTTCCGACAGGCACTTCCGTCGCTTAGGCTTTCAGACCGGCAGTGGGTCTGATAAGAGGGGCTTGGTATTTTTCCAGATTGACTACTCTTACTTTGCATATTGTCCATTCATTTAGGCAAATCAGTATGTTTTTATGTTATGAGATCTCACTCCTAGTACAGTTCCCAGATCACTAGTTCGGGTATGCCCCGCGTAAAACTGCAGCAATACCTCAGAAGAGACAGACGTGAATTTATTAGGTAGAAGATTGTGCTGTGGTACAGTTTAATTCTGTCAGTATTAGCTTCGACGGTAAACGATTGTTGTAAGAACTCTCAGTAGTGAAATGCCATTTTTAACATCGTTGTAAAGATTATAGAATGTATCATAAATTTGAGAAGAAGTAATAAGAAGCCACAGGCGCTTATACAAGATAACAACAAAGGGCGTCCCGTTTACCTATAAAAAAATTAAGCCTATATAGTCTCGGTATTGAGGATATACGAAACGTATGGAAAATTATTAAGACAAAAGAATTAAAACCGCATTAAATATGATCCAATTATGCATAGGAAGACGTCTGATCCCTTTATGATTACAACTATTCCCGAAACTCATCCTTTTCTCACCTTTTTCAAGTCCCTAAATTTGTATTTACATGGAACTACTGCTACTATTCCATGCCACTCAAAAGTTTGAGTATTTTTCTAGAGCACTAGCACCTATATATATAAATGATACAGTGTGGACATATTAACAAAGACCAGAGTAGCATCCATTTGGCCGTACAAACGTTCCGAAATCCTCTTTTGCCCTCAGGGCCTTGGAATTAGATTCAGCTGCCTGATCAATAGTATTAAGGTAGTTCTCTATGAATTGGGAAATGGTATAATCAGCAAAAAAACTAACAATAACAGTCTAAGTTATAAAACAGTGCAGTAGACATACCTGCAATTTTCCATCGATGGCTCATGTACCAACAAGTTCTCCTTAAATTCTGGAAATCAGTCTCCCACTGCTGACTGCCTACCTCATCGGCGAACATAATAAATGCCATTGCGGCTCGGAAAATAATGCAGGTGTAAGCTGGTGGAATGGCCATCATGTTGAAGCGGGATATGTTGGTGTTGAAATGTTCGGAGACTGTGGTGACGATCCTTATCGCGGATTGGAGAGCGCATTTTGAAATCTCGTAGGTTAGTGAATCAGTGTGCTGGATTGTAGCCTTCTCGAAGGCGATCCTGCTCTGATGGAGAGTGAAGAAAGATCTTTAATTTAAGTTAGAAATGTCCATAATCTGCAATTTGCAAAATAGCAAATAACGGGGACTGACGCTAGAACCATGGTTGTGGCACCACAGTACTTGCCCCATGCCCCCTTATATTCATCCATAAGGTAGCCCAGGAACCCACGAATCCTCATATCCATATCCATTAACTCTGTTAGCCACTCCTGCTGGTGAGGCTCTGTATCTTCTGAGAACTGAATTACTGCATCGAGTATGCGGCATCCCTGAGCTTCTCGACCAAACGTTCCGATATTATCTCCCGACTCACCTCCAGGTCCTGAATATGGTGGAAATCTATCACCAACTTCTACATCCATCATATCTAGATCTTCAATCTCTACCGGTAATGTAAATTCATACGTTGGCACCTTCGTTGCTGGGGGGCGGCCACGTATCTGTTCTTCAAGCAAGATATACCTATGAAGAGCAGTGTTAGCTATACTTCTTCGTCCTTTGAAACTGGACTTTAACAAATTGGAACCGTCGGCTATAGTCTGAAAGGAAGAAATGTGAGAAAAGAATAAAGAAATGGGCCGTTGCAATTACCTCTCACGAATCACAACCCCCCACCATATATTGCGGGCTTCAATAGTTGCTAACCACTCATCGCTTCCCTTCGGGGCATTTGTATGTCTAGGCATGTGCAGTCCCATCAAGTGCGCATTTCTCGCACATTCACCAATTGTGAGATATGCTGCTTCACACTTTCCCGAAGCATGTTCAAACGTGGCGAGCAGTAGCATGGCTTGAACTAAGTGTGTCGAGGGGGGTAAGAACATCTGGACGCAAGTGCAAATATATTTTGCCGTCATGTAAAATGAGTCCTGCATTTCCTGAACACCATCATCTTCTGATGGACTTCGAAGTAAAAGGTAAATGGTTAAAAGCAATAATGAGAAATCAGCTTTGGGATGGGCCCGAAGATTAGATAGGGTGTTGTAGAAAAGCCCTTTCGAGACAACAGGCCACCATTTATGGATGTTCTCGAAGTACATGGTACAGACCTCGCTGAGATCATGGCCACCAATTTCGACAATCTGATACACTTGGTCGCAGAGAGACTCATTGATATTAGAAAGATTAAGTCTCTCGTTTTGAGACCACCATATTGCAGTTGTTGGCCTTGGAATGGATGGAGTAAATTTTGATAAAGCGCTCGAATAATCCATGTTCGATAGAATGTCAGGAGAGCAGGTTCCATCGGGAGCATTAAGAAGTGATGTTTCAACCTTTCGGAGCCATCTTTGCAGGTTTCGCAGGTCGTCAGCTAGACCCGAAACTTCTTGGTCGCTGTAGTCGCAAGAGGTGTTATGCCTGCAGAGCAAAAAGTTAGTTGTTTGCGTGAATTATAAATAGCAACTTTACTGGCCCACAGCCTGAAGGAGGTAGTGGTTTAAATATTATGAACCTCAGTCGTCCATCGTTTTTGGCGGACGAAATCGGCCGACAACCACTCCAAGGGAGGCCTTCTCACATTGAACACGACGAACATCGTGGCAACTGCTTGTCACACTTCTTCTTCCGTCTTTTACATATAGCACATGCCCGTGGAGCTATATCAGGGACGAAGCTACCCGGACCGGAGCTCATTCTACGGTAAGATTATGGTTTTTGAGTTGGAGCTGCAATTTAATGACAATGTGTCTAGATTTTTCTGTGCGCAATGAATTCTTGACACAAGACTCTATCTCAGATTTCGTTGATGCTACAACTTCAGAAATATATCGCACACCAGTCGAAGTGGAAACACAGAAGTGGCTTAGAATAGAGTTTCTAGATATGGTCTGAGGGACCTTTATTTCTGTGTAGGGCTGAAGTAGCAGGCTTGGGGTAAGCAGCCAAACGTACTGTACGGTAATGATTAATCACCGACTAAACCAATCCTTAATTCAAATTATGGAGCTACCATCTGCCAATCAGAACCCTCATCGCCACAAGATTTGCCTTCTTGCCGTTTGCTCTGCGGAATCACTGCCAATGCTACGTGTAAAGGAAACAGCCTTAATAACACAGAGAATTAACTTCCAATTGGCTTATGAGAGGTTGGCACGTTCACCTGTTGAATTATTGCAAATGATGGCATATGATTCGCATGCGCAATTTGTATACCTCTGTAACCATGTCCTAATAAGTACCGCCTCTAGCAGACATCAGAATACCATGTTAAGCAACCGTAATAAATCTATCTAGCAGTGCAATAAGTTGATATATTGCGCTAATAGCAAAGAAGATGGTCTGACATCTGCAACTCTAATTCAACTTGTGTTCCTGGATGATCTTTTCCGCAGCGAACTCCCCCACTAGGTATGCCGTAGACTGGGGATGATTGCTGCGAAAGTGGAAAAAGAAGTTATTAGCTCAGACGTTTAATTAATTAGGAATCTTCTTTTCACTGTACATACTTTAGGGTAAAGGGACAAACGCTGAGATCTGCGACACGAAGGCCCTCGAGTCCGTAGACGCGCAGTTCACTGTCGACACAAGCTAGCTCGTCTTCTTCTCTCTTTCCCATTTTGATGGATCCATTAGCATGCATGATGGGAAGCAAATTTACTTTAATAAAGTCCTAAAAGCCGTTTCATAAGCATGAATAAAATCATAATTTGTAACTGGAGGGAATTTATGAAGACACTAAAAAAATATAACAAAAAATTTCTTACCCAAATATCTTCATCAGATAAGCTCTTAGGACCCGAAATCTGGGATTTCCAGACCTTGGCGTATGTTTTTGTCTTTATCAATTCCATGGATTTACGAACCCCATTGATTAAGGTGAACCGATCATATGGATGCTGCATGAGTGCCATATCGATCAGAGGAGAGTCAGCGGGATTTGCGGACTTGAGCTTCACAGAACCCCGGGATTGCGGGTTCATGATACAAACGTGCAGATTCACAAAGGAATCTTCTAAGTCTTCAAAGGTATATCCTTGAGGAGGTATTGCAAGATTCTAGGTTTGACAATCTAACATTAGCGGAATCCTGTGTTTTTGGATTGGCATTATCAGATCATACCATTATGAACTCGTAGTGAGGGACATCCGAGAGATTGAAGAAGTTTTGAATTTCCGAGTCTAGAGACTTGAATTCATCGCTGTTGGTGAAACTAGGGTCCTTGACAAACGCAACAGCAGTTTCATGAGTTCGTGTCGCAATCGGCCCAGTATGGTCGCGCTGCCATTGCTCTTCCGCGGCCTTGACTTTCTCTGGAGAATGCATGAAAGAGAGTCGTTCAGAGACACCATGACCCAGGAGGTGGGTGGTCCCTGCGACGCAGTGGTCTTGTAGATTCTTTCCAACGCCTGGGAGTTCGTGTTTCACTTCAATATTAACTGCAGTTAGGTCGGTCGCAGGACCAATCCCGGAGAGGAGAAGGATCTTTGGGCTGTCAATCGCACCGGCGCATACGATTACTTCTACTGTTGATGATACTATAAAATTGAGTTAGAACCCTTCCGTGCTCTGAGCTTTCCTCATTGCCGAGTAACACACCTTTACGACCACTAAGAGTTTCAATACCCACCGCTTTTTTCCCATCGAGGACGACCTTGGCGACTGGGGAGTTCGTCCAGATTGTCAAGTTGTCTGGCGTGGATTGGAGATTTGCGCTCGCACTCGTTGTTCGTAAGCCATTCTTCACTGTAAGAAAATCCACCCCAACTCCAATTGGATCTCCCGAGTTGAGGTTAGGATTGAGTTTGATCTAGCAAGTAGAGTACTGTAAGCAGGTGTGCTAGAGAACTCTTTTATTCTATTTTAGACAACTTACACCAAGTTCTATGGCTCCTTCTAAGCAGAGCTTCATCCCCGGGTCGATTGAGGATGGTAGACTAATCCCCACTGGCCTGCAGATATCCATGAGATGAGAGATCATTTCACAATAATAGGTTATCCACTTACCCATCTGTTCCCAGACTTCCGGGTTCTACGTCGGCATACTGTTTGGTCTCTTGTGACAAGTCGTAGGAGAACGATTCGATCCAATCAGAGCAGGCATTCAGTCAGGCCAAGCTTACGATGCAGGACGTACTGTACACATGGTTCAAATACTCACTCTTTTGAATCTCTCCTCTGTCTTTTGCCACGCCCAATCCTTGCTCCCGACTATCTCTGCCCATCTGTCATAATCAGCCGCAGGGCCGCGGGTATACATCATGTAGTTGGTCATGGACGTTCCCCCGAGCACTTTCCCTCGGATATATGGTGATATAAGTCCATCGAGATTGGGATTAGGAGTCAAGATATAGCCATGATCAAAGTCTGGTTTGGTGACGGCATTGAGGCAACGCATATATGGGCTACGATGGATAATATCTGCGCCATCCCCACCGGCTTCGACGAGGAGGACGGAAGGCTTCTGTTTGGTTGATGCGAGACGTTTGGCAAGGAGACAGCCAGCAGTACCACCTAGATCATTTAGTGTCCGAAGTCTATTATATGAGAGAAGTCTTTATTTACCCCCAACGATAATGAAATCAAAGATATCTGCCATGGTAGGTGATTAAGCTTTCTGGTTAAAATGTATTAGAGTGATCTCTTCCGAGGAGGATATAGGGTAAGATGCCGGTGTTCAAGTACCAAGAAAAGGAGAGTTTGAAGGATAATCAACACTTGGGGGGGGGGGGCTATTTAACGTGTAGCCAATATCTCCGAGAGCATACGTTTTTGTACAGAACTGTGCTATATTCAGACAAATAACCCTATAGTGATAATGCTAAATCAACAACTATACAGGACTATCCCCGGATTACTTTAGGCATTGCCTCCGAATGGAGAATTTTCCAACGCATCATCTTCAATATCAAAGCAATGTTCACCAATGAGGTAGACGTGCCTAGCCCAGAAATACTCACTATGTAAGAATATGTGGAGACGCTTCATATTCATTCCCCTTGCCTTGTTGGTATACTCTGGCCGTAATTGGTGTAATTGAAGATGCATAATTAGAGCTTCACGAGTGTCTCCATAAGTTATGTGAAAGATATCGGCCAGATCACGCAGAACAATGAGTTCAGTCAGCCGCACATCCACCTAATAGCATAATAAAAGATGTGTGCTGTCCCAATTTACAAGAAACCCGTTATTCTTAATCTTATTTAATTAATTTTCAAGTTAATTAACCTGAATTACTAAATATCCAATTTTAGAGCACTGTTTAATACGTAATTAGTTGATATCTCACTTCGAAATCTTAATCATATCATAGCTGGCTGAATGCTGGAAACCGCTTGCCTCACCATCATCAGCAGCCACTGCATACGGTACAGTCAGCACTAGGCACTGGTAAGAAGAATTCATGATATAGCCTTCATTATTGCAGATGTCTCAGGCTCGGGAGGATTGCATTCCGTATAAGCCCGCACAAATGTACTGTGTAACTTGGGCAAGGGTCCATTTAACTGGGGGCACATCCAATGTCTCAGCTCCACCATATAGGAAGTTATGCTTAGCACGCATCAAATAGCGCTGAATTTAAGTGAACTAATTAGTACAAACAAATCTAATGTAATTACTAAACTATTACAACTCATCTACCGCGAGTGAACAAAGATTTCTTACGGCCGTTGCGTCCCATGGTGGCTTGGCAGAGACCCTTTGAGATGATCCAACATAATTAATTCCCAATCCCAATCAGATCACAGAAACTTACTAGAAAAGCTAAAGTACTCGTAATACCACCCCTTACCGTGGAGCTCTATATGTCTCTCAGGAGATTAGCCCAACTTCCTTCTATTCTCGTCAGCCCGACGATATGTCCACCATCCATCATCATCATCAACTCCGCATTTTTATAGTTCTTGCTTAACCAATAAGCCTGGGCATTTGGTGCCAATCCATCTGCCCTGACGGCGGATATCAACACTCCTCTTCCAAATTTAGTTGCATATTGTAGCGGACAATTCTCCAGGCATTCGTTGCAAATTGTTTCTCAAGCTGTCCTACTACCAGTCCGTGTTTCTTCCTATATTCTTCGAAGGCGGATCGTTATTATCCCCCTCATCTGATGAAACAAAGTCTGCTGAATCATTTACTCCGCTGTATCTGGTGTGACAAATTTGGATTTTAACCCAAGCCGGATGAGACGTAGAATAAACTGGTTGAGAATATAATAGGTCGATGATTTAATTGAATGCCAATTTTCAAAAACTCAGGCTGCTGTTAAAACTAGGTTTGAAAGATGGCTTAGAGAATGGTGATAGAAGCATCAACCCTTCGATATACCGACTAAATGGGAACTTGTCAAACAACTGTCTACATGATTCGCGCAGTGATGGTTCCGAACGATCATTGATGTTATTATGCTTCGATAGCCTTTACCATATGATTTAATTTGGAATCTCTGCGGGCCAATCGAATGGTAGTATGCCATCAATGGTAGAAATGGTCAAGAGCCGCATCTTCCAAGCTTTATAATATAACCCGGGCATATTACATGAACACCCGAATGAACTGAATACCATAAAATTCCAATCGAATCACATAGGCCGAATGAATAAGTCTCGTAGTCCAGATCTTTTCGAGACTCTCAAAATGCTTCGTTGTTGTGGAGGCAGAAGATATCTTCCAGGCCCATAGAGAACAGCCAGAATGAACTCAATGTTTCCTCTAGCTCTTTTAGCACCTTATTGACCAAGCCGAAAGCAGCGGGACAGTAAATGATCTTTGTTTTGAGTTATGGTACGACTTTAATAGCCTTGCAATATATGCGATCCAAGAGCAACTTGATTGTCTCATTGGTGCAACGGCCGATACCTGTTTTACCACGCCTGAGAAATCGGGGTTAAGCTCTTATATGGCCAAACGCCATGCTGGATGGCTGCACTTCAAGCCCAAATTTTGCATCAATTTGAAGTTAGCGAGCACGACTCGATGTGCATTTATTCCACCAACAGCGGGATATATGGAGGCACCAGATCAGCTGATACGGACCAAGCCAACCGCCTCCTTTCAATTGAGTAATTGGTGAAGGATCATGCTTTGTAGATTTTGGATCACCTTCTGCTAGGTGTTTTGGTATTTGGTGCGGATAATTACAGTAAGAGGCATACCGCGTACATCTTCACTTCGCGTATTCGCCACTCGGAAAGACATTTGCGCCTTTACCGGATATCCATGAGAGTATCTTACCAGTGCTATATCCGAACCTCTTAGTATTCAGCAAACAAAAAAAAATGTGATAGACCCGGATATAGCTAAATAAGCCACTGTTAACTTACATCTTGAGTTTTGCAAGAAATCTCAAATTCATATATGGGTGGGCGAAACATTGTTCCGCAATGCACCGATTTCCCAGCCGGAGCATACGTGTACCAACAAAATCATCCACGGCTACTTCTGCACATCAATGTTATAAAGAGTCTCTGGATATTCCTTAACATTATAATCATTATTCAAGATCTTCTTGTTCTCTCCCACAACTTCACTAATCATTAAAACCTTCAACTTACAACTATCACCAGCAGCCAACCTCCGAAATGGCACCAGCTAAGAACATCAACTTCGGTATCCTCTGCATCGAGTACCAAGCAATTGATGTCGCAGGCCCAATGGATATCCTTTTTAATGCATCGCATCAAGTAATCTCTCAGTATGCTCAAATTGGAGTAGTCCCTCAAGGAATTGTAGAAAAAGCTAGCCCTATAACTTTTCACCACGTTGGCGAAACGCTTGATCCCGTACCCCTAACTGGAAACATGAAGATTGTCCCATCGACAACGTGCGACACTTGTCCTGAGTTGGACTATCTCCTCATTGGTGGCCCCAGGCCAACCGATCAGTTGAGCCCTACCTTCACCAAATTCGTCCAGGAGCACGTTGCTGCGGGAAGGGGGCTTTTCACAACTTGCACAGGAGCCATGGCTATTGGAAACACAGGGGTTCTTGATGGGAAGAATGCCACTGTTAACCATGAGCTATTGGAGTTAGGAAAAACAATGTATCCCAAAGTTCATTGGACTAAGGCGAAGCAGTGGGTTGTAGATGGCAATATCTGGACTAGTGGAGGAGCATGTGCAGGTATGGATATGATTGCGCATTGGGTTGAGCAGACCTTTGGAAAGGAGGTCGCTGGTGTGGCTTATCGGATGCTGGATTTTGAGGCCAGGGATGTAGATGGGAAAAGAACCCTAAGAGCAGAGAATTGAGTATGGCAAGGCTAGTGATAAGAGGTAATCAGCTCAATTATTCATGTATGCAAAACGGGGAGCTGAATATGTGCAATTTCTGGAGCCCAGATTATTTCTATGTTAGATAACTATATTTGAGCCTAGAGTGAAATGAACAATATTGTATGTCGTTATATCTTATTATGCTGTATAAGATTGTTATTATCGGCTTCGTTAAATGAGCTATTGGCCNTTTTTTTCTAAAAATCGAACTAGTTATTGAAATGTCATAGAATATAAGTAGATAGATACTGCTTTGGAACTAGTAAAGACAATTGAGTTATTTAATTAAGATCAAGGCTTCTCTCTATCACTACAAGTGCACACAACTTTAGGTCACATTTAGTCTGATTCTGTAGTTTTCGCCAGCATCGTCATCGTCATCGTCACCATCAGGCAAGCCCAAATTGTACAATCAACTTGTCACCCTTCGGCCCGGCACTGTACCCATCAAGCATCTCGATACCCTCGTCGTCTATGATACTTGTCGTGTAGTTTGTGTAGATTGCCGCGATAACTAGTTTCAACTCTACAGGTCGGCCAAATCAGGTCAGCACTTATCCTGTATATTATATAAAAGAAAGAAAATATTCACAACTCACCAATCAGCGCAAAATCCTTACCCACACACATTCTCCCTCCACTGCCAAATGCCCAGAACCACCGCTGCATCGCCGTCTCCTGTTCTGCACTTGTCTCCAACCATCTTTCTGGGTGCCATTCTTCAGGGGCCGGGAACACCGATTCGTTGCGATGCAGACTGTATGCCTGCGCGCTGACTCGAATTCCTCCTGGAATGTCGTACCCTGAAATTGTAACATTCGCCGTGGTCCCGGACTTGTTGTTGTTGCTACTAGGTGTGATACGTGGTTGTGGTCCTGGCACTGGGGGGTGCAGCCGTAGGGTCTCATTTATTACGGCTGATAAAAGAGGCAAAGTGTCGAGGCTTCTTGGCGTCGGGGTCGTCATGGTTGTCGGTGCTATCCCTGTTGTTGCTGATATGGGGGAGGGGTCTGAGGATCTTGGGTATCTAGAGCTTGAGCTTGAGTTCACAGTGGAAAAAGTTCTTGTTGTTTGGGGAAAGTAGAAAGGTGCGGCGATACTTCTCAGTTCTTTTCGGAGTTCGGCTTGGAGCTCTGGTCTCTTAGACAGCTCGTGGACAATGTATGTCAAACTCCATCCTATTGTCTCGGTACCCGCCATGATATGGTCCATCAACTCGGAAGCTATGGCGAGATTATGATGCTTTTGCGACGATTTTTTGATTTCCGGAGATAATTTGTCAGACAAAGTTGATGTGAGATAAAAGTGTGCTGCTAGCTGGTCATAAAGGACAGGTGGACTTCCTCTGCTGGGTGTTTCTTTCGAGCTTCTGGCTTCGTCTTCCTTCATCTTCTCATTCTGTCTCTCTTCCTGCTCGATATTGTTCTCTATACTCTCAATATTTGCCTTTTCCACCCCCCCTTTANCCCCCAAATGCTCTCACTTCCTTCTCCTCCTTCTCTGATTTCCCTATAGATAATGTCGACTTCGACATCGGGACACGCTCCTTCAAGTTTTCCAGCCTCTCCATCATCCGAAAACATATCTCCTTAACCTCAACCCCGGCATCTTGCACCTCTTGCGGTACAAGATTAATCCCAATCCTCTCTAGAAATTTCATTATACCAGGGTACCCCGTCTTCCAAAAGCCACCCCCCTTGCTCTTATGATGCAGTGCAAGCCACCTCTTCCTCTCCACCTCGTCATTCAAGAAATTAGTTCCAGCAGCCGTTCCAAATAAATAAGCACTGACAAAATCGATTGCAAAAGAAAGAAAGATCTCTTCGATATTGATCGGTCTCGAGGAGATAGCGGAAGAGTGCACGATTGGCAAGAACCTGTCAACTACGATTGTCTGTGAGATGGAGGCGACAGGTAAGGATGAAAAGAGCATCGTCTTGCTGTAGAAGTTTGCCAGGATCTTTTTCCGTTCGCTGTGCGGCTTTTTCTTCAGGATAGAAAACATGTTTGGAACGCTATCGAAAAAATATATATATCAGTTGCTTCTCGATCTGGAAGAAATTTTTTGAAGGAAATATTGCCCCTCTCCCGTTTTCCATCTTGTCAACCCCATCCATTCTCTTCTTTTAAGGTTATAATAAAAACACGACTTAAAATATACTCACCCATAATTATCAAAAGCTCTCTTGTACCATACTGGCTTATCAAACGTATAAACAACCCTCACGCCCTCTACGCTATTTACACTAATCTCATTCTGGCCCAACCTCACCACCGGTCCCAACCGTCTATGCGCATCATGAATCGAGCGCACCTCACGCCCTACATATCGCTGGTAACTAATCCAAAGACCAGAGAACCCTGCCGTCGGGTGTGCAGCGGGAATGCGTGATAAAGGAGAGAGTAGGAGTGGATGGATGAAGAACTTGGTGAAGAGGTAGAGTGCGATAAGGGTAGATAGTACCGCGCCGATGCCGAGGGAGGCGGACATGGTAGGAGGGGAACACGATGAGGTGTGGGTATGGGGAATACTTGGGATGTGTGGTTGGGACAGACAGTCGGTGAACTAGAATGGGGTTACGAGTGATTTATATTAAAGCCGCGGTTCAAGGATACATGTTTATGGCTATTAGGGCTATTATTATAAATTACAAGACTAGAATTAGCAAAAATTGCATAAAATATTTGAGCAATAAAAACTAAGAAATAACAAATTTTCAAAACATTTATTAACAATTAACTATTAATGTAATATAATTATACATATAAATTAGAATCTTAAACCACTTTTACATCCAATTTCTTGTTTGATAAACAAGTGTTTTCAATAACTATTACACCTAGCCTGCAAACGTCTAATTTCTCAGAAGCAACCTGTGAAACAATCAAGCCATAAGAGGGATTTGTCAATATTAAGTTTGAATTTTTAGGGATCTTATGGTCTTCCCAAGCAAAGTTTTCCCAAGTAAATTGTTTAGATTGCGTCCAATTGTTGAGCTTATAATGTGCGACAACAATGCATCCAAGGTCCCCAATCTTGGCTTCATGTTCAGTATCAAATTTCATCCAACCAACAAAAGAGCCTTCTTTTGTTATTTTATACTCGTTATCCTTCCATAACTTAATCTCAAGGTCGGGTGAAAGTTTCACTATTTGAGCTTTGAATTCACCATAGTTTTCATCACCTGAATGTGAATCATATAAAGAATTAAAAATGATCTGTCGGTTCCAAATAACACCAGTCTTGGGAAATTTGCCGTAACGGATTGGCCCCCAAAGTCTCATCCATGACCATGATGGCAAGGCGTCAAGCTCTGAGATCTTTTCCATGTAATCCCCCCCAGAACGCTGCCAAAGTATGCTTTTGAGGAAGCAGCAGTGTACAACACCATTCAGAGCTTTTGTCTTGTAGAATTCCTCCAATTTACTTTGAAGCCCAAGGATAGCATATTCTCTGTCCTTCTTCTCTTGTAGCCCTAGCTTCGAGAATTCAGAAAAGATATATTCGAATGCAAAAGCAGGGCCTCCAAATGGGGACCCAGAAACAATTCTTGGAAATTGAGAAGAGCTGAGAAGGCCTGTAGGCTTAGCCATTTGAACGAGGTTTTCACATCGTATCACCGAGCCACATTCCCAGTATGTTTGTGATTCCGTAAAATGGATGGTCCTACGTGACAGCGCTCGTTCCTGAAATACCCACCCACGTCGATTCAATTCTCCCTTCTCCAGGTCCTCATTGAATGATCTCCCTGTACCGGCAATATAAATATTGCCTGGGAGTTTGACAGGGAGTGCCACCCGCCGAGAGGTTAGAAAATGTTCCCACGAGTTTTTTGCGGACGTCGCAGCTATTGTGCAGTAGGCGTTTGCAAATATAGTTCCCATCTTTTTGGACTCTTTGATCCAATCTTCATTGTCGTTGTCGTTAGGCTGAATTATGCAGAGGGAGTCGATCCAAAGGTATGGTATGTTAAGCTCTCTAGTGACCTTGACGGCATCCTGAAATAGAGGCGGCAGATCTTTGAAATATATTCCATTCTTAAGATCTTCGATATTGTCTCCCGTATTAGACAGTGGCTTTTTATGCTGCTCATCCGCACCCCAACAATGAGATAAAGCAATATATCTTCCACTTTCGGATGTGTTTTTTTCGGGTACATGAAGACGCACTTTCTCATCTCCTATGTCTTTCACTTCAAGCACCCTCTTGGGTAATTCTGGGAAACATCCTATATCCAAAGCAAATTTATGGTCGGTATGGTGTGTGTCGCAATCGTGCAGCCATTCATTCAGAATGAGGTAGTGCGAAGACTGGTCTGCATTAGCGTGAATTGAACGTCCAACTTCTACGCACATTTTCTCTGCATCTGAGCCTGGGTCCGTCCAGAGTTGCAGAAGATGATAGCTGACAATTGCAACATTGCTCCGCACCAATTCGATGACCAAGAACTGAGGTGAGGCAGCGATATGGATCTCGTACTGGTCACTACCGTAGTTGCCGATAGAGTAGAGTATCAAGTGGCAAAGCTTACATGCACCTACAGATTTCTGTAGTTCTTCGATAGTGTGAAAAAGGAGATAACTGTTGATCGGACGTTCAAGTAACCACATAATGGGTATCTGCGAGCATGACCTGCATAAGGTTGAAGCCATGTCGGGCTTTGGGTTACACGCGGTAAGTTTCTCCACAAGGTAACTCGCCATATCTGTTACCTCCTCGTCTTCTTTCGGCAGTATATCAGATTCGCTTGCAAATCGATGATTTTTGAGCACATTTTCAACGGCTCGAATCCGGGTACTGAGTTGCTCATGCTCTTCCCGCTCCAGCAGTTTCTGTCGTGCTTCACGCAACATCTGCAGCCGCTCTTCCCGATGATTTCCATTCTCCCACCAATCCCGACGCACCTCTAACGATAGGGTTTGTAACTTTCTTTCCTCCTCTAGTAACTCCTTCCATTCTAGATGCCACCGATCATTTTCATCACCCTGAAGTTCTCGAAGAAGCGATTGTTGACCCTCTCTTACAGTCATCTGCTGTCTACTATCCCGCCCATGGCGGTTATGCAATTCCGAAATAGGACTCTCCGTGTTGTGGGACAACTTCAGGAGCCAAGGGGCCGTCAGTAATAAATCGAGTATTATGGACTTAAACTTAACACTTACCTTCCTCTTGTGATTTTGGATTCGCTCATTCTTATATTCCTTAAACTCCCTCAACCATTTCTGTCGTAACTGGTAGTAAGTCTCACCGCAGTTGAGTCTCTCTTCCGCAAACCTCAATGCTCTTTCTGGAATTGTAAACTTTCTCTTGTCCATCTTAATAACCTAGCTCTTCCACTTTATAAAGAAAAAGTAAGAAGTTATTATTTATTATGTTATAAAGGGAAGTTAAAGGTTATTTAAGGTTAAATTTAAATAGATGAAAAGATAATATTCGAAGTTTGTGTGGATGAGGTAGCACGTACACAGATTCTGACAAGATCTTGCCTCAAGCTAGGACTAAGTTTAGCCGTTGATGGTTCACCGGAAATGTGGGTATGTACAATTCATATATGCAAAGTTCTCTGATTTAATACTAGTTATTTATTGCTAAAATGTTATTAACTGAGTTTCAGATCCTATAAATATATAACTAGGCATACTTCAGCGCATATTTGTTGGTCGATGATAGGCTATAAAAGCTGTACTAACATATGCCAAGAGCTTGAAAGCCTGGTGGCACTTGACACAGCCTCACCTCCAACCAGCCTTAAGCAATCCTTGCGCTCATTACCATTCCCTTAACATTACGCAAAATAACAGTGATGAAATTGTACCAGACATATCTAATGATCAAACGTCTCAGTTCTCCTCGACGCAAGTAGAAAAGAAGAGCAAAAGTGAAACGTAGCTTCATGAGCTTCTAGCAGTGCACATGGATTCACTATAAACACTCTCTCGGGCAAAAGATTTTAAACCCGGTTGTGCATGATGCATATGCTGAGAACTCGCAGGTTGTCACATCGGTAGGACCTCTGATGGCCAATAGGTGGCATCCGGAACTTAGAACAATATGCGCCAACGGGGACACACTGATTTGCTCCACAACTAATACTGGAGGAGTGCTGCTCATTCTCATGGACAGATAACTAGGTAGAGATAGATATGCATGCTGTTGGCACCTGTAGTTAAGGTTTTTACGGAGCCAGACATCTGATCTACATTTCTTATGTTTGACAGATCGGATTCAGCTAAGGCTTGCGTGAAACTTCCGATAGTGTTGCTATTCATAAACGGGTTCTATGCCTACCGATTAAATAGTCTCATCCCAATATAGCTCTTGGCTAATGACTCGTACATTTGAGAACCCCGCTGTTCTATAATTAGATCTTTCTAGGACACTGACGCCATAACAACTAAAAATGGCCGCACTCTCCACGGCGGCACGGCCCGCTAATCTCAACGCAAGTAGTTTGGAAGGCTCTAGACTAGCCTACAATAAGTCGCTGTATGTTTTGAGGATAAATCTAGCTGTTGTAGATAGGAGGATTGACGAAGAATGAAGTTGAATTGACACTCTGCAGGTTTACAATATGCGAAGCGGCGGAAGTGTCGTCTCAACCGAATGCCCGCAATCTTACGTTGTCTTCATGGCAGTGGTACACAGCAGAGCGACGAAGAGAGGTTGGAGCAGGAGGAAGAACAAAATGCAATCCAGGATTTGGAGACGAAGGCTCTTTATGCGAAAAAGAGTTGGCTGTAGCTGATGCATTGGACGAGATCCAAAAAGAAATGAGAAGAAGGGCATAGGAGTCACAGTTGCCAGGGAGAGAATAGCATAGATCAAGAGAAGCGAACACAGGAGCAAGATGATGAGGAAGCTGCTAGAAGAGCATTCATGAGGCAACATAAAAATGTTAGAGAAGATTATTGAGGATGAAGAGGACGTTGGTGAGCCAAGTTCCAAGCACCAATTACAGAAGAAGCTGGTTTACAAATGTTACCTCCTGGCTCCAAAAGGGTTATAAAGAAAAATAAAGATCAGACGGCATTATTGGGAATCTAGACGAAACCGTCCCCGGTTCAAGGAAGGGTATCGAGTTCGTAGGTTTTGGCGTTTGAGTCATACTAGGACACGCATAGATGATAGACAGGGGATCTTCCATTCTCCATCACCAGAATGCAAGTCACGGCATAGTTATTCACGCTCTGATTGGGTAATGATTGATTAATTCTGCAAAACACCTGCTTGATGTGGTGTCTTGGCCAGGCAGAAACAATACTGCACCGTTTCAGTGGAGGGAGTTGCAAGCCATGGGTAAGAGAACGAATACCTTGCCAAGAGAATTACTGTATATAAGTTCCTTGTCGGTCCGGATCTCTTCTAAAGTATTTCCATAATATTGTTTTTCAAATACGACCATTTCTCACCAATATTAAATGTCGCCCTCTTTCTTCTTTTCGAGTTTTGCCATGCGCTTGTTATCAGCTGTCGAATGATTCAAACGCCTATCAGCCTTTCTGCTCTCTCAATCCCACTCTTGAGAGATCTCCTTGCATCAGGGGGTCAAAGAAGTTTATGTCAGACAGAACGCGCAGGGCAAACCAGCATGGTAGTACGATACCAGGAATGGGGATAGAAGCTGGGGAGATTGTTTCGAGTAGATTAGGAAGGTGCAAACCTGCCCAGATAAGGAAAGCTCTCATTCAACCCCCTCACACGTACTGTACTTGACCTTACCGTAATACAGTACCTTTTGTTTTGTCTTCCCTGTATTCTCACCATTGCACCGTCTCTTGATAAGTCTGAAATGGGAAATCTCAGTTTCAAAAACCATATTTTCTACACCCCCAAACTCAAGATGGCGAGAGGGGGTTTGGAAATGGGCGTTTGCCCCCAATTTCATGACAGAGTTCGTTCGTCAGAGCATTTCTAGTGATTTGAAAGACTCCTGAGCCTAACGACTTTGTAACGTTGCAAGTATTCTTTGTAAAAGAAGATAAGCCAGAAACCTTCAATATTAACTACTCAGATAAGATGAAGTGAGGAGATGACAGAGTAGGAAGGTGAGGTTGGGATCAGCGATAGCGGTTGCCACTCTCCCCTCCTGGTCAGCACCAATGCTTGCAGCAAAGTAATTCGAGCGAAGGTATCATTCGTGCAACTTCTCCTACCAGGGGGTGTCACAGTACCGCATAATGATAGCAAGATCCTACCATCGTTGGGATCTGCACAACTAAGCCGCTTGCTTTGAGCTTGATTTTGTCGGCTATGCGGGAGAGAGTTGCATTCATCCATTGCACCATGAAAATCGTTCGAGCTGATATATCAACAATGGTAATCCCCGTCGGAGGACCAGCTTCTAGAGGCGTTTCAAGAAACAGAGTTGTGATTCATTGTCCAATTTTCGACGATCAAGATGGATTCGAGAATACCTGGACAAGTAGGCGCTCCTTTGAGTGGAGATCCTCAACTCGCCTTCAATACTGGCCATTCGACAGGACTCGAAGCTCTCGAAGAGCTCGGCGTTCATGATGTTGCTCAACAGCGTCACGTTCCAAAAGAATCCGCGGTGGATGAGAAGAAAGAAGCGATCGAGATCCGCTATATACCTGTAGACGAAGACACAGTCGAGATCGGAAAAGGAATGACCGCTGCTGAGAAAGTTGATAATATGGAGGAAATTGCTCTCTATGCACTTCATGTTGATGATGATCCCTCGCTCAATCCATGGACATTCCGGATGTGGTTCCTTGGTATGCAATACTCTTGATCTTTACACGAGCTCACTGACCGAATTTAATTATTAGGCCTTGGACTTTCGTGCTTTTCAGCAGTGCTGGCAACTATATACCAGTTCAAGCCTCAGGGCATCGTTCTGTCGGCCACTTTCCTCTGCGTGATCAGCTATGTTCTTGCCCTAGTCATGGAAAAGCTCTTTCCAAAGTCCGGCTTCTTTGGCAGGTGGTTTAATCCTCATGTTTTTAACCACAAAGAACATGCTGCTCTTCTCATCATGGCATCGACTGCTGCCAGGTCTGCTATGGCTGCTGAAGTTATTGCAGTGCAGAGACTTTGGTATACTGAAGTACCCAATGGGGCTGTGTGCATCTTCTTGATATTCTCGTCCCAAACATTGGGTTACGGCATGGCTGGGCTTTTAAGAAAGGTTCTAGTCTATCCAACAAAGGCATGGTCCCTTTCCTAATCTCTTCGTTCCAGAGCATCCACCACATCATGTCGTTTCGTGAACTCTGCTGATTGTACCGAAGTTCTTCTACCCTGCGAATTTACCAATTATGTCTCTGCTTGAGACTCTTCATAGAAAGCGGAATGAGACAAAACCACAATTAAAAATCTTTTACTGGGCGTTCTGCCTGATCTTTGTCTGGGAAGTAGTACCTGAATACATGATGCCCATTCTCACTGCGATAAACGTCTTCTGCCTGGCCAAAAGGAACAGCTGTAGGTACTCAACGCCAAGTCTAACATTTTATGCTGATTATTAAAGTGGTTTTCACCAATATTTTTGGCGGAGGAAACGGAAATGAGGGCCTAGGCTTTCTTTCTCTATGCTTCGACTTCCAGTACATCGGAAGCAGTGCCTTGTACCTGCCGTTAAAGGTATATAAATATCTTTCACCTAATTTTCCCCCCTCTCTTCTCCATTCCCAAATAAGAAAGGTCAAGCACCCGAAACTGAGTCTGACAATTCTGTAGACACAAGTCAACACAATGATTGGATACATTCTGAACCTCGCTGTTTTCCTCGGAGTTTTCTACGGCAACATTTGGAGAGCAAGGGATTTCCCATTCCTCTCACAGCTTCTCTTTTCACCGCAATCCAATAACACAGAATACATTACCTTCAACCAGACCGCAGTATTGGACTCGCATGGTAAACTAGATGAGGCTAAGCTTGCAGTAGAAGGCGTACCTTATATGGCAGCCACCTTTGCAGCATACGTCCTGACCCAGAATCTGGCTATCACTGCAACAATCACTCACCTGATACTGTACAATTGGGACGACCTCAAGAGTGCTTGGTCTTTCATCTCTATAGCTAGTTTGAAGTCTTTAGCAAAACCCTCTACCTGGATGTTCTGGAAACAAGATCTTCCGACTGCAGAAACCAGCGAAGAGAAGGATCCCCATTACCAGCTCATGCTCAAATACAAAGATGCACCCGACTGGTGGTATGGTATGGTGTTTCTTGCTGCAGGTGTTGTTGGTTTGATCTGTATCTACGAAGCGGAATCTGGCATGTCCTGGTGGGCTTTTATTGTCGCCAATGTTCTGGCTTTCATCCTCGTCCTATTCACTGGGGCACAATATGGTCTTACCGGTTTCAATTTGCCTGTTCAACCAATCATTCAGATGATCGGAGCGTATCTCGAGCCGGGAAATCCCCTCACAAATATGTATGTTCACATTTAATCTCTCATTTCAAGATCCTAACTGAATACCCAGGTACTTCACACTGTTTGGTTATAACTCCGTCACCCAGGGTCTCCTTCTCCTATCAGACCTGAAGTTGGGGCAATACGCCAAATTGAGTCCACGATGCACATTCACCATGCAAATGATTGGAACTTTGGTCGGAGCAATCCTGAACTATATCATAACAATCACCATTACCACCAATCAGCGAGACATTCTCCTCTCAATTGAAGGAACCCACATTTGGTCTGGAGCAGTAAGTTTTACCCCGATCTTGACATAACCACGATTAACGTTATTTAGGGCCTGCAATCATTTAACACTCAAGCAATCACCTGGGGTGGACTCGCAAAGCACATGTACTCCTGGGGAAGCACCTACCAATGGGTCCCTCTCGGCCTCGTGATCGGCTTCGTAGCCCCAATCCCATTCTACATACTGCACCGATTTTTTCCCAAAGTCGGCTTCAACTACCTGAATGTATCCATTATCTCCTGGCACATCGGATGGCTTGTAACGGGCATCAACTCGGCCATCATTACCTTCTTCCTGGTCGCATTCTGGAGTCAATTCTACCTACGTCGTTATAAGCCCGAGTGGTTCCTGAAGTTTAATTATGTGCTTTGTGCGGGCTTGGATGGCGGTACGCAGGTTGTCGTGTTTATCATGTCGTTTGTTTTCTTTGGTGCAAGTGGTAAACCGATTCCTTTCCCGAATTATTGGGGAAACAATGCCAGTGGCAATATTGATTTTTGTATGGTTGATCCGGCGAATTGATCAGGCACTAGGAGGGAAGAAACAGGGTATGATGGGTTATGTATACACGAGTAACGAAGATAACGATCGTAATTAACTATTTCAGTCTGTTTTAGAAATCAACGACACTTTGAAAATGTTGCAATGTGTAAATGGAGTAATTAAACGACTTGATTCTTTACAGAAGTAGGGTGAGGCCCTATCCCCTAAGACCCCATAAGCCATTTTGAACCGCTTTTACAATCATCTGCGTTCTAGGAGAATGAAGGATTTCAAGTCGACAACATCCCTGAATATAACTTTGGCATGACAGCTGGGGTCTGAGGGGATATATACACCCAGTACTACATATACTATGTGCCTACGGTCTCAACTTTCTTACCATTGTATTTTTATCGCAGGGGTTGCCCTATTAAAACGTATATTTGGTTTCGCAATCAGGAAACCTTGAAGTGGCTTTGATGAGNAAAAAAAGTGGAAGGTAACGTTTACCATATATTAGTAAGGGTACTCACAGAATGTCAAAAGGTTGTTCATGACAAACCGATCACGGTTATGGAAATTTCTACCTTTAAATCTGCTTAGAAGAACAAGCAAGGCCATCAATTCTTTCCTTATTAAACCAGCTCATTGATATTATATATTTCACTCCTCACCTCAATTGCCTCATCTTGCAATTTCAACGATATAGGCTCCTTTCGGGGAAATTGAAGATGTTTTTATCTACAACAGGCCACTTATAGTCGTCCACCAGTTTGTACTCATCCAATTCTGTAGGCTGAGCAAGTGTTTTCAAAAACTCGTCATCAATATCATCATCATCATCATCATCATCATCCTCCACGTAATCAAGACAAGCGGATCGAATCTCCCACCAGCTCATACTTCCCGCCCAGTCACGTATATCCATATGGTTGTATGGAGGTTCATCACGTTCCGCAATATCCACATTTTTACTACGCCGGACCTCCACACACAGTTCTTTCCCAGCTTCCTCCGGCCCTGATAAAGTGCTGTCTTCTTTAATCCCAAATTCGTCGAGCCCTGATGGGGGGACTGACTGGTCGAGAATGTATCGAGTCCGCTCGTCGAGAACAGACCCGGGAGAATCAGCTACAGTTGCGCGATATATTATCACGGATGGCTGAGAATCTGCGCCATCGCGTTGTCTCATCATGTTAACCCAAGTAGAGGGCTGAGGCTTGCGCCAATAGGGGGGGTCCACCATGAACATATCTAGCTTTGGAAAGCTGAGCATAGAAGAATCTTGCGTGATATATCTTAGCTCTCGCCATCCATTCCCATGCTTGATTAATCCCTCCAAGGTATCATAATTGACTTCCGGGATGTTTGATCCTAATACTGTAAGTCGGTCTAAGCAAAGACCCGGCATCAGTTTTAATACCCATACAAGTCGATAATAAACATCATCATCATAATCAGGGGGTGATAGCATCAAGGGACGGCCTCCAGTGCGGACGTGTCGAATTTTAGCTAGGATAGCGGGTGGAAGACGAGACAATTTGTCGAGAAGACTTGCTGGCGACCCAAAACTCCATAGGATGTAACCAATCCAGGTATCCCCAACTTCCTTTCGGATTTGATGGCATGTACGCAATAGAGCTAGCGAATGTGGCTTTGGCTTGATTGCCTGGGTCGAAATTGGACTTGTGTATCTTTCCCCGAAAGCCAGCCTAGTGGAGCAAAAGAATATGGTGTATATTTCGCGACGAAGCTCGAGCGGTAATTGCAGTAGCATAGATTGGGACGTATCAAGAGATGCCACCCCATTCTAAATTAAAGTAATGTTAAAATATATTCCAGGAGAGGATTTGATGCCAGCCGACTTACCTTCTTGTTCCTATTCTGCGTTTTGCCAGGGAGCGTGTCTTGCCTTGACAGGCCTAACAATTCCCGTTCCCCAGTATTCATTATAATTACTATGGGGCATTGAGCATATGATGATGATATAGGAGATGGTAATAAAATGAGATAGACTGGAGGGGTTCAGTTAGACCTTGGAGCTTCGTTTGATTAAAGCATCCAGTATTCTGCCGGCCTCATGTGGAAATCTATTAATTAATGCTGCTTTAAGAAGTACTTTTAAAATTTGTACGGGGCAAGAAAAGAAAAACGGTGTAAATGACCAATTGAATCAACTAAAGCAGCGTGATTTATGAGCCCACCGCCTTGCATGGTACCTCCTATAACCTCAGGCACCGTTAAGCCATCACAACCTCCTTCAAGCACAACAGCTCCGTAACTACAGCGACTTTGAAGCTATCCATACCCTATAATATACTATAATTATAGCGCGCTTGAAGCACTGCACTTTTAATGACATAAAATTAGGATGCTAGGAGGCTAAGCAACTCAGGTCATCAGTTGATGACCTCTCAGACTTTTGACCCTCCACGATCTCAAGCGACAGCTCACATGGGTGAGGAATGTTGTATACCTCCTCTACCGTCACGCCAAAGTCAGCATATCGGTATTGCCACGGTACCCCGTACATCCGGTAGTTAACGGCGACCTGACCCAATGGCATGTGTCCCTTCGGCTGCTCCTGAAGTACAGCATCGGCGATCTTCTCCGGGGGCGGGGGGGGATAAAGATACCAGAGAACAGCTCGATGATGCCTTACAACGTTGCTCATATAACTCCCTTCCAAGTTCTGTAATTCTTGACTTTATCCGAATCCATTTCAAGTTAGGTTTGATTATGTCTAAAAATATTGCAGTTTAAAATTCTAGATTTAAGAAGCCAAAACTAAACATATTTTTTTCTAATTATAGATATTTAAAGCTTTAAGCTCTATAGGTCTGTCACAAAACTCCAATACTTCAAGAACGAAAGTACCAAAGAGTAATCCGGGGTAGTTGCAGACACAACTCCCTCCAGTAACGATAGTGGGATGGAAGTGCGAGGGAGCGAATCACGTGATTCTAAGGACGAGAATCGCAAATGCGAGTTTACGAAGGCTGGAGTCGGGGGAATGGGGTCCGATAAACTAACCAAGTTAAATAGCCTATCGGGGACTACAAAAAGAAGTTTGATGTTAAATGATGTTAAATTACCAAAGTACTCGGTAGGGACGGAAACAAAAAGATTGGTAGACGGTACGATGGGGAGGAGCAGGAGCGTCTTGCTACGTAGTTTGTGGCTACGCGAGTACGGCGTATAATGGAGTTTGCACTGTCCCCAGTACGCTGTACGACTGCGACAAGTGCGAGTACGTGGATACGGCTACACGAGTATACGGCTACGACTACGAGCAAATCAAACGCATCGTGTGCAGCCGCTTCCTTGATTCTCAAATGCCATTGCCCCCGACTGTTCTTATTGCTACTCGCAGTTACCTGTATTGATGTTCTAATAAGTTATAGGCAATAGTGCACCCCCCTCGGCAGCGGCCCGGGCAGCGGCTCTCGATGGAGCTCTTCTCTGCTTTGCTTTGCTCATGGGGCTCCTGCTTCCGTTGCGTTATTTATAAAGGCTAGGTCTTATCTCTCTCTCTCTCCAGTTAAAATTCACCATTTCGTTTCCGACACTCTTTCCTATGCTCTTCTTTACGTTCTTGTTTCTGCTCTCTTTCGAGGTCAACCATGTTCCTCTCTTCAGACGCTGTACAAGGTGATGGTACCATTGAGTCTGCACGTGATACCAAGGCTTCAACTACACCTCTCACAGCCGATGGCAGGGCTCCAAATGTGAGCAAATTGGAGGGTAGCAGTGCAGATGGTACTGATGAGAAGTCAACGATAGGCGAGAGCAGTCGACCCGACTCATACTTTCAAGAGAAGCTCAGAATAGACGCGATTTCTCCTGGAGCAGAAGCGCATATCAAGGGCTTGGCTAAGACTTTCTCAAACTTGTCGACACATTCCCGACCGGACACTCGAATTACCAATACCATCTTGGATAGTGACGATCCTGCCTTAGATCCTAACTCCCCGAAGTTCGATATAGAGCGTTGGCTCAAAACATACCTATCGATTATATCCGAAGACCAGGAGAGATATCCCCAACGTACGGCGGGTGTTTCATTTAAAGACTTGGCTGTCTATGGTTTTGGTCAAGATACCGAGTATCAAAAGAATGTCTTGAACATATTCCTTGCGGGGTGTCAGAAAGCCCAAGGACTGTTTCGCGAGAAAAGAGGGTTTCCTATTTTGAAGGACTTCGATGGATTAATTCGCCCAGGAGAGATGTGCGTGGTACTCGGCCGACCGGGAAGGTGAGAGCTGCTGTTGGGACAGGATATACACCATAACACTAATTTCTTAAAAGTGGTGTCTCAACTCTCCTGAAAACCATAGCAGGACAGACTTTTGGACTTTCAGTCGATGAAAGAGCCGCCTTCAACTATCAAGGTAGGAATAGATGCTAAGATATGTATTCCTATAATTTATATACTGATCGCTTTCACATAGGTATTCCTCGACATTTGATGCGAAGCCACTTCCGAGGCGAGGTAATCTACCAGGCTGAATCCGATATTCACTTCCCCCATTTGACTGTTGGACAAACACTTTTATTTGCGTCCTTGGCTCGAACCCCCAAAAATCGACTGCCGGGAATGTCTCGTCCAGTATATGCGCAACACTTTCGAGATGTGGTCATGGCTATCCTTGGGCTTTCCCACACTGTGGATACAAAGTTAGGTAACGACTATATCAGAGGAGTTAGTGGTGGTGAGCGCAAGCGAGTGAGTATCGCGGAAGTTATGCTGTGCAAAAGCCCCCTTCAATGTTGGGATAACAGTACCCGCGGTTTGGATAGCGCTACTGCATTGCAATTCGTGAAGATGTTGCGATTATCAACTGATCTAGCTGAGTCGACTGCACTTGTTGCTATCTATCAAGCTTCTCAGGATGCATATGATGTAGGGGAAATCTAAGTGAATTTTCAATCTTAGATCTACTTGTTAACGAGTTATGCAGAAGTTCGACAAAGTCACTGTACTGTACGAAGGACGACAAATCTACTTCGGGAAGGCAAGCGCAGCAAAAGAATACTTCACGAAAATGGGATATCGTTGTCCAGATCGACAAACCACCAGCGATTTTCTGACTTCCCTGACGAATCCGGAGGAGCGGATTGTTGAGCCAGGCTTTGAAAATGCTGTCCCTCGTACCCCAGACGAGTTTGCAGAAGTCTGGAAACATAGCGATGAGAGAAAGGAACTACTGCGTGAGATTACGGATTTTGAAAATGAGTTCCCTCTCGGTGGCCCCCAACTCAATTCTTTTATTGCTTCGAGGAAGGCACAGCAACCATCATTAATGTGAAGCGCAAACATCATTCTCAAGGTTTGTATAAGCGTGCTAATTTGTTCTATAGGCGTCCCACATCTCCATATACGATATCTGTTCCAATGCAGATTAAACTTTGCATGACTCGAGGATTTCAAAGGCTGCGGGCAGAGAGTGGCTTTGCAGTGATTACTATTGGAGGCAATTTTTTGATGGCCTTGGTTCTTGGAAGCATTTTTTATAATCTGCCACCAGATACGTCGAGCTTCTTTGGTAGAGGAACGTTGCTATTCTTCGCTATCCTGTTCAATGCTCTCAGCAGTGCGCTTGAGGTATGTGCCCTTCTTCTAATAGACATTGACCTTAGTGGCCTGCGTTCTAACTATTCTAGATCCTGCCATTATATGTGCAGCGACCAATTGTCGAGAAGCACAAGATGTATGCCTTGTATCATCCATTCTCGGAAGCTATATCTTCAATGATTTGTGACCTACCTACTAAGATTTTCTCGACATGTGCTTTCAACATACCACTCTACTTTATGACAAATCTTCGAAGGGAAGTTGGTTCGTTCTTTGTTTTCTTACTCTTTGCATTCAGCTGTACGCTTGCCATGTCGATGATCTTCCGTACGATTGGTCAAACGTCGCGAACCTTATCACAAGCCATGACACCATTGGCAATATTCCTTCTTGGATTGGTGATTTATGCAGGCTATGTGCTTCCAATTCCAAGCATGCAGGGCTGGCTACGATGGATTAATTATATCAACCCTATATCCTATGCCTTTGAAAGTATCATGGTCAACGAGTATCACCATAGGAGGTTCCCATGTGTCCAATTCATTCCAGCGGGCCCTCCTTATGCGAATGCCACAGGGCTTGAACGAACTTGCATAACACCAGGTGCTCTTCCTGGTACAGATTATGTGGATGGAGATATATATGTGGGAGCGAATTATGGATATTACTATTCTCACATATGGAGGTGTGTTAATCTATCTCACTTCAGTCGCTGCTAGTTGGAATGAGTGGAGATTAATCTATTTCTAGGAATCTTGGCATTCTTTTTGCATTCATGGTTTCCTTTGCAGCTATTGCTCTTCTGCTTTCTGAATACCTATCATTTGAACGAGCAAAGGGTGAGGTTCTAGTGTTCCGGCGCGGCTATCACAGAAGTGCATTCGAGCGAGTAATGGACGAAGAAGCTCGGGAATCTCGCCCAACGACAGGTCAAAACTTACCAGGGGAAGACTCAACGCCCGACTCAAACGTAAATATCGGATTACGGCGTCAAACATCCATTTTCCATTGGGAAGACGTTTGTTATGATATTTGGATTAAAGGGAATAAGCGAACCATTCTAAACAACGTTGATGGCTGGGTGAAACCGGGGACATTGACAGCACTAATGGTAAAATATATCTCCAGGTCCAAAATATTTCATATGCTTACACTATCCAGGGTGCTACTGGTGCTGGAAAAACCACTCTGCTAGATGTTCTTGCTTCTCGAGTTACCGTTGGTGTTGTCACTGGTAACATGATGGTTGATGGCCATCCTAGAAATAGCTCTTTTCAACGGAAAACTGGCTATGTCCAACAGCAAGATATTCATCTAGCCACATCAACAGTTCGGGAAGCTTTGAGATTTAGCGCATCAGTTCGGCAACCCATCTCCGTGCCCCAAAAAGAGAAGTATGAGTATGTTGAAGAGGTCATTAAGCTACTTGAGATGGAAAGGTATGCTGAGGCAGTTGTTGGAGTGCCTGGTGAAGGTATGTAATCGAATATTCCAGTCCTTCGACTTGTACTCATCATAATCACTATAGGTCTTAATGTTGAGCAACGAAAGCGTCTCACCATTGGTGTTGAACTAGCGGCTAAGCCTGAACTCCTTCTCTTCCTTGATGAACCCACGTCTGGTCTCGATAGTCAAACGGCTTGGTCGATATGTGCGCTCATTAGAAAGCTAGCAAATAACGGTCAGGCCATTCTTTGCACCATTCACCAACCTTCAGCAATTCTTTTCCAACAATTTGATCGATTACTACTGCTCGCTAAGGGTGGTAAGACGGTCTATTTTGGCGATATTGGTCATGATTCAAAGACAGTAACTGGTTATTTTGAGAAGAACGGCGCTCGTCAAATTGAACCTACTGAAAATCCAGCTGAATGGATCCTCGAAGTTACCGGAGCCGCTCCAGGTATACGTATAGACCAAGATTGGTCGCAAACCTGGCGTGGAAGTGAGGAGTATACTCGAGTTAAAGAGGAGCTGGGATCTATGAGCAGAGAATTGGCAGCAAAAACTTCTACTACAGTGGACTCGACAGCCTCACAATCTTATGCTGCGCCATTTTATTTGCAACTTATGAAATGTACACAAAGAGCCTTCCAGCAGTATTGGCGCACTCCCTCTTATATCTGGGCAAAGCTATCCCTTTGCGGAGCATCGGTAATCATAAGCTTTAAAAATCCATTTCTTATATGAACTAACAAGATGACTAGAGTTTGTTTATTGGCCTCTCATTTCTCAATTCCCAAGTGTCTCTTCAAGGCTTGCAGAATCAAATGTTCTCAATATTCATGTTGATGGTTATTTTCGCTTTCCTAGCTTATCAGGCCATGCCAAACTTCATAACCCAACGAGACTTATACGAAGCAAGAGAGCGTCCATCGAAGACCTATTCTTGGAAGGCATTCATGTTTGCTAACATAATAGTGGAACTTCCATGGAATGCTTTTGCATCGCTCCTGATATTTTTCCCGCTTTATTATCCTATTGGCATGTTTCGCAATGCTATTCCTACACACGCCGTCACTGAACGTGGTGGACTAATGTTTCTTTTGGTACTGAGTTTCATGCTGTTCGCATCTACCTTCACAAATATGGTAATTGCAGGAGTTGCATCTGCGGAAATCGGGGCCATCATCGCCCTTATTCTTTTTGCTCTTTCTCTAGTGTTTTGCGGGTGAGTGAACGTTCTCAATCTGCAATATTTTCCCCAATAATCATAAACTGCGTATGCTAACCTATCCCTTGACAGTGTTCTAGCTACACCGTCAGCTCTTCCTGGTTTCTGGATTTTCATGTATCGCGTCTCCCCATTCACCTATCTCGTGAGTGCACTTCTATCAGTCGGAGTAGCCAACAACGATGTGAAATGCGCCACACTCGAGCTATTAACACTAAACCCCCCAAGTGGACAAACATGTGGTCAATATTTGGGCCCATTTGCCCAACTCGCCGGCGGCGTGGTTTACAATCCATCTGCAACCGAAAAGTGCCAATACTGCAGCATGTCGAGCACAAACACATTTTTGGCATCAGTATTTTCATTCTACGATCAGAGATGGCGAAATTTCGGCCTCATGTGGGTCTATATCCTCTTCAATGTATTCGCAGCAGTTATGATATATTGGCTGGCTCGCGTGCCACGGAAAAGTGCTCTGAGCTTTATTAGAGAAAATTGGGGACGTTTTAAGAAAAATTAGCTAAAATAGAGTTGGAGAAGGCTTTTTGTTCAGGCTTGAATTTGGGATATTTATACTATATACTCTTCTTTATACCCAGTATTGTTTCTTTAACTTATAAGCTTTAATTAAGTTGTTAACCTTGAATATATTAAAGTAAAATTGTAAAAATCAACTAACAAAAAAAATTATAATTAGTATTTTAATATTATTAACACAAAAGAACCTAATATACAAAGCAAGAATGTTTTATTCAACTTGTTCTTTTTTAACTTAGAAGAATTTAATTAAAAATTAAAAACAGTTAAATATTGATTAAAAGAATAATATTGTATAATTAAACTTTTATTCTAGTATTCTCTTAAATAACAAAATAGTCTTAAGCATTATATTTATATAGTTAAAGCTTTAATAGCTTTATATCTTATATAAAAGGGTTTAACTTAACAAAGATAAATATATAACTGTACATAAAGTATAACATATTAAGATTTACTATTAAACTCTAGACTTTATCAAGATCTACTAATAAATCTTAAATTCAAGCTAAAACTTAAGCCTTNAACTCTTACAAGCTTACAATACTCTTTTTGCTTTAAGAAATTTAACTGCTCTTACAAAATGCATAAGTATGTTAAAACTTAACATCTTTAATGGTATAAGATTAACGAACTAATACTGTGTTTTCATCTAAAATGTAAAAGGAATAAAGTTATACTCAGTAGTTACATACACTTTAAGAACTATGCTACTACCGTGTATAAGTCCTTTCTGTTTAAATGCAAGAATTGATATCTCTTTTCTACTTAGTTATGTATTTCTAGGAGTACTTAGGAGTTTCTGTTGCATTGCCCAGTCGTTTAGATTCAATTGTGTAGAGGTTTGAAACTTGAACCGTAAGTCTATTGCTGATTAATCCTGTTAATTGCAGGCATTGGTGATGTAGTGACCATAGTCTAATGTATTTATACTTAACCAATAAAGGTTGCAAGCTTCACCATGAAGACAACGTGTGGTATAGTTGGATGAAAGAGTACCAACCCAATAAGACATGTGAAAACNTTTTTAAGATGCAAAAATATTAGCTGCTCAGATCAGTTTTTTGAAAACGCGTGATATTTTGTAATCCCCTACTGTCTAGCTAGCCTGTACAGTATCCTTGTAGGCAATTACTTAAAAAATACGTTTCAACCACCCATAGTCGGAGTAATGGTGCTGAGGTGGCTATAGGTAAATAATTGCCAAGAGAACATCGAACGTGACACATCTTTGAGAGAAGCATGCATCCAATTGCAGGCTGTAAAGGGTGAATGAGTAATTGGTTCGAAGGCATAAGACCATGCATGTCCGGCTCACTTGACATGCAACTGGGCTATGAAGCGCATTAGCCAAGTTCAAATTAATTCGTCAACGCACAAATTACTCACCTCCACTTTGATAGGCATCTGCAATTAACTTTACTGTCACATATGTACCAGCAACACAGATAAACGCTCCACCGGCAATTGTTAAAATGCTACAGATCACTTGCACCGGATGAGCTCTCCAGGCACGAATACCGTTATGGCTTAAATGGTAGCTGCCATGCAGCCAAAAGATACCAGCAATACCGTATGTATACCAGCTAGCGAATAGTGAAGCAGCAATACCGATCAAGTATGAGAAGATGGGGACACCAACTGCAAGCACAAATGCTGCAGCATTCATTATAAGAATAAGAATTCCCCAAACCCTCCAACCAGTAATGGGTATGGTTGTGTAGATGGCGCGAGTGTTTAAATAGATGCAGGAACACGAGTTTGGCAGCTGTGTGAGAATACAAACTGCCCGCAATCAGAAAATTAGGAATGGCAATGGCGTATGCAGCCTTCTGCCACTTGATTGATAGAGAAGAGAAACTTGGTGTAGCCACGGTCGATCCTAGATACCAGAACCTCCACTGATAATCGTCGGGATTTTGGGCGTATAATGAGTGAACCACACCATCATCGATACAGAATTGTCACTTTATCAGGAATCATTGCACGTCTCATTCCTACTAAAGAATTAGGAGCTGTGGACAAAACTTTAGGGTCAGATATTGTCATTCCAGATTCAACTGAAGAAATTACACTTAGTTTGGCAGCCAGGGAGGCTTCTACTAGTCAAAGAGTTGCTATATCTTGTCAGTGTAGAGATCAATGTAGTAGCTGCTTCAAGGAATGAAAAGATTGTACTGTACACTGCCACAAAGATGATCATGATTGTGGAAGGTTGTCAAAATTGCCTATTCGCACTGAAAAGGCGTTAATTAACAGTTCTAAGCCTTCTAAGGAGTCTAGAAGGAAACGCGCAAGGGCAGATACTGTAGATAATATAATTTGAGGAATTCTTCAATTTACCAACCGGCCAGCCGATTGGCCAATGGGCCGTATACTATTACCAACACTGGCCGCAGCTGTAGATGCTGGATGTGTACAATTCGAGGCATAATTACCCTTGCTGACCCGGTATTTCTATAGGATATTTATATTCTATTAATTATACAAATCTGCGGTAAAGCAGTTTCAACTTTGCTACTATGGAGCAATACAATCGAAGCCAACCTGTTTTAGGCACACTGTAAACGGAATGGCATCTCCTACCGCCTGTGTCGAAGAACCAGCGCCGTTGCAAGTAACACCATTGCTTGAAAAAATTTTCTCTACGATCTGTTGGAGCTGTTGTTGGCTTGGTGGGGGTGTACTGTAGAAGTTTGAAGGTTAGCACACCAATTTTGGCCTGATATAGAAAGTTTGCTTACAGAGGGTTTCCTTGTGCCGTGCCATAGCTGATACTAACCTGGCATGTGCCCTGAGTGTAGTAATCGCACTGATGGTTTGAAATGCCATTCACAAACTTATCGAAGCAGGCTGGTGGATTGGGAATGGGATCTGTACTGCTACCAATCTGGTTTATAAGTCCGGCACAATCGTTGGTGTCTGGCTTACCCAGAGAGCAAGATGGTGCAGGTGGAGGAGGTGCTGGGCTGGATGATAATGACGATGTTGTTGTTGTTGATGTTGTTGATGTTGTTGATGTTGTTGATGTTGTTGTTGAATTGGTGCTGTTCTGCAGCGCCGATATCTCGTCCACCAGATTATTCCAAAAGTCAAGATCGCCATCAGAATATGCAGTGTCATCATCATCACCATCTACAGTATCGAAACTCATATCCACACACTTGCATCCTTCCCAGATAGATTGCCCATCAAGTGTGGTGGTCTGATTACATCCATTAGTTTTGAGCATATAAAAACGTCAGTTTTGGTAACTTGGAATGAGTACTCACCCCGAGGCAGTTACCATTGGCAGGATTGACTCCGCCGCATTCATTGCATGAGAGAAGATCATCGCCATCAGGACATTGAGTATTCTCGCAAGCACAGCCTTTATTTGGGCCCTGCTCAATCGTTAGCCATAAAAATAACATGCTCTCATAAGGAGGCAGCCCTCACAATCGTGCATTTATCGCTAGCATCACCCAAACACGTAAGGTCATCGCACTGAGGAGGATCGCCCTCGTTATCACAGGTATCATTGTTGCAGGGACATCCAACTTGCGGGCCCTAGAGATTATCATTCAGCATCGTAAGTAGTGGAGGAGAACTTGACAACATACGACGGTACAGAACCCTGTATCCCCCCCGACACAGAGATTGTCGCTACAATCCGGCTGG
Source organism: Scytalidium lignicola (assembly GCA_002812745.2). Taxonomy (NCBI): domain Eukaryota; kingdom Fungi; phylum Ascomycota; class Leotiomycetes; genus Scytalidium; species Scytalidium lignicola. The sequence goes on from NCSJ02000155.1 coordinate 95,605, forward strand.
TCAATAATGCTAGTAGGACATTTTGGATTTGACCCTCCCGAAGGAGGAGGAGGTGGAGGAGGCCCTCCCGGAGGAGGAGGAGGAGGAGAAGGAGGAGACCCTCCCGAAGGAGGAGGTGGTGGAGACCCTCCCGGAGGAGGAGGAGGAGGTGGAGGTGGAGGAGACCCTCCCGAAGGAGGAAGTACTATTGGTGGTATAGCGCTACTGCCTGTTGATGTTGCAGATAATGTTCCCTCTGACAGCGTTGGTGTAGATGACGGAAGAGATATTGGTGGTGGGACACCGCTATCTGATGAAGTTGAAGGAATTGAGGAAGTGAGAGGAGTTGAGATACCAGGAGGAGTTGAGAGACTAGGAGGAGTTGAGAAAGTTGATGAGTTGTGAAATAACTGCCGAACGTGAGGGACTAATGCAGGGCGTGCCTTCTCCGCGTTAACGCCATATTGGCTGAGAAAGAGAGCGGTTACAAGACACAGGCCGTTAGAGTAAGAGAACCTCATGGGTGGTAGACGGCGTGTAGTTGAGTGTGGACAGAGATGAAGAGAGGAGTAAGTGGAAGATGGATTCTACAGTTTACACCAGGATTCGGGCGAGCAGATGTATTGTTATACTGTACTTCGTACTGCTTATAAGCCTCAGTATATACAGCGCAGTGTTAGCAGTCGGCGTTGTCTGCCCCCTCCTCCCCGGGTTGCAGAATGGGCGCCAGAGGGGCCGTGTCAGACTTCTTGCGCTGACTACGAGGCAGCAAACGACTAATAAAAGCACCACAGCACAACAAAGGTAGTACTGTAGTCCCTTCTTCCGGAGACCACCAATGATTTCCGCCGAAGAAAAGTCGTCGGCGAGAATCCTCCGTCAGCCGGCGGAGTGCCAGGTCTGGTTTCAAGATTCCCATCAATCCGGTAAGTTGGTAAAGTCAGCCATCAAGGACGGGCTGCCAGATTCAGATTGGCATGGCGCTGACTACGATTGGGCCGGCGATGGTCTCTTGATCTGGATTGTGTTGGGTTCCGCTAGCTCTCATCCCTTTTTAGGTTAACTAGCTTTGTTTAGGGCTGAGCAGATGAATCTTGTGATTCCCTTGTTGAATAATCCAACCCAAATTAAAGGTTTTACGGGCTGACGGGCCAAGTGCTGAGATGTGAGCTGACGTAACACAATTTAACTGCGGTCCCCTGTTTCTGTAAATATAAACATAAAGAAAGAAATCAAGTGGCTCATGGATTCGTAAGCAATTAGCTCCCTAAATTAATTCGACCAGGCGAAAGAGCACCTCTGACCCTGCTTTTGTGTACTTTTTGGCTCTGCTTTGCTACAGTATTTTCCGAACCGATTGCGTGGGCGTGACCTGTTTCCGCATCAAGAATAGTATCATTATTTTACCTCGTCGAGAACTTGGCTCTATTATGTTGTTATTGCGCGTGAAAACGGGACCATTTCGTATTAAAGCCCATATTATCACGCTTATTCCAAGCGTTTCCACGCTGACTTCACTCATTCGGTGTTATAGATTGAGTCGTGGTGGATTCTAGATTAAAGCAGCCGAAGTAGAAAATCTAAATTGGAAACAGCTTCATCTACTGCACTTGTACCACAGAGCTTACTACAACGGTCAGGAAATGCTGATCATGCATAAGCACAACTTATCGTGGGGGACTTTACGCGAGAAATTTCCTGTAATGCGCAGTGATTTCACCAGTGCCATAGGATAAGTGCCACAACCTTTACACGTCTGCAATTCCACAACCACCATAAATATTGATATATAAATTGAATACAGGTTTCGCAGATGCTTTGTGAACATATTATTTTTAGAACAAAGTTGTTT
>NCSJ02000156.1:0-96774 GCA_002812745.2 Scytalidium lignicola
AAGTCAACAACAGAAGAAGAAGTTATACTTAAGTTGGCAGAATACAATTTTAAAAGTTGTAAAGAATCTTGTTTCTCTTACTTCTCTTTCTCTTTTGCAATGTCTAACTCGTCCAAAGAAGAAAGTCTACAGTAAATCATTTTACTAGCATGTTAATAAAGGAACTTCTTTTGTTTGCAAAAACAAGCAAGACAAGTTGTGTTCTCAGCCATAGCCTAAGCAGCTTTCTCCTCTTCAGCCTTAAGACAGGCCTCCTCCTTATCAAGGGTTTCCTAAGACATTACAAGAATGCCTTCACTCTTACATTTACACTTACGACAAACATACTTACTACAACGGTTAAACTCAGAAACCATCAAACAGGTTAAACTGTTTTAAACGTAGAAACTACAAGAAGACATTTCAATACTGTACTTTACTATATAATCTCCTAAGTCTAATACTTCTTGATATTTTCTTGATCTTGTCCTTTCTTCTGTGTTACTCTTAGAACATTGTCGTTTAAGTAGCATGTTAAAAAGGAAGAAAGGATTAATAAACGAAGGAATGTTCGAAGATGACGTTTTAAGTGTCAAGACAACGTTAAGCAGAAAAGGGGATAATATTACAGGTTTTACTATAACACAGTGATTAGTATAAGCCTGAGGCTTGATACACAGCAAAGTGTATATAAAGAACCTAACAATCACGTGACATGAGTAGGACCCTGGGGACCTAGGGGGTCCAAGGAGTCCATGGACCTGGGGGACCTGAGGGGTCCAAGAGGTCCAGTTGGATTTCATTATCTATATAAGCACACTGTAAGAACATAAGAGTAGACTCCTCGTGTTCAACCTAAATACATTACTGTACTTTATCCTCGACCTAGTAACCTGCTTGTGTGTCACACATTTCCGTTGTCCCTGAACATCTACCTTACCCTGGGCTATCCAGTGACCTGGATGGCGTAGTTTTGTAACATTATCATGGAGGAATTAAAGCAATCAAGCAAGATTATCTACACAAATAAGAAAATTAAATAATAGTTATTCTGATCCTATATATAGTATATACTAAGTATATGCAAAGACAAACAATACTAGTATATAACTCAACACTGAGTACATTATCTTGATTTACCTTATAATCTTAAAAATCCTTTTAATACACTAAATATATTAATAGTTAATTCAACAAGTCTTTATTCATTAAGTAATATTATATTGGTTTTAAGCTTAAATAATATTATATTTATAGATGATGGATTATTTATAATTAGTATAAGTAATATATATANTTTTTAATACATAACANTTTTATACCTTCTAACAGAAAATGATATTAATCTCAACAGTTATTAGATTAAATGGAAGAAGAAGCTTATACTTTATGTATAAAAGAAATCAATAAACAAAAATGTATTATTGAATGACAAAAAAGGGAATACAAAGTTGTAGAGGAGTTAGAAATATTATAATAATAACAAGTAGAGCATATACACAACATAAGTAATTCATAGTCTCAGTGTTACGGCGTCCCTACGACTGCCTCAGGAGTGCCGGGTCGGACATACCTTATTCCATAGCTTAGCCATAGCCGGGTCGGTTATGCTTTATTCCATCGGCTATACGGCCATACCTTATTCCATAGCTTAGCTATATCATGTGCTTTAGCACTAAGAAGAATAGAGCATCCTTTCTACCTCCTATAAACTTGACCCATACCATGACACTCAGAATATTCATTTTATTTTCCTTATCACTTAATATACTTTGTAAACTTCTTAACCTTCGTATATATACTGTTTATTCATAACTTATACCTTCTTAAAAACTACTAAAAACATTAAAAGGATATACTATGTCTATACAAAGCTTATACTTTGTATTCTTTAGTTATATAACATATTAAACAATGTATGCTTATTGTAATTAGTATATGAAGAGTATATACAGAGTTCCTAGATTTAATATACCTTCTTTAAGGATTTTACAACCTTGTTTAGCAATTATAATATTACAATATACTATAATTATTAGTAAAGTATATATAATATATATTTAGATTATATACTAAGAGTTGAAGAACCTTAAGGGGTATTATCATTATCCTCTGCAAGAAGAGTTATATGATGTTATTGCATGATTAGCATATATTACAAATATGTTAGAGATATACTTACATAATACTTTCTTCCTAATCTTGAAAGCTTCTCAATTCTCTGTATATTATAATTAGTATAAGTATTATATATACAAGGGTTAATTATTATAAGTAAATCAGTATTAAATTAAGTTATAGATAGTATATATAATAACATTATTAATGGTTCATTAGATAATAATGTTGAATTCATAGTATCAACTAGTTGAGAATTGATTTTTGATAGTGATAAAGGTTGAAGTATATACTCATTGTATATATACTTTAACCTTTTCATATGTAAACATTTCAAGTAAGTAAAAGACAACTTCAAAAGGATAAATATAAATATATGTTATAAATATATAATTCTTGTATTGTTCTATGAACTTATTTGACAATAGAAACAAATGTTAAATCTAGTAGTAAATTCTGGATCGTTAGCTTTAATAGAATATTAACATTATATATGCATAACATAAATACTACTTACACAACTACCTTACAAGTATTAGCATATTATTTGATGATATTACTAGGATTTCTAAGAGTTATAAGCAATGTATATACAAGGAATACATAGAGCATTTATCCAAGATCAGACAAGAAACAAGTAATATACTACTTGCCAAAGACAACATAATGCTTTAGTATACTGTGAATATTAACTTTGTATATATGATATGTATATGTAACTTACTTCATGTTATTAACTTTCTTTGCTAAAGTTGTATTCTGTTTAGTACTGTTAGTAACTAGTTTATTCTTAGCATATGCTAATTACAAATATTGTAAATTCTATACTTATTAGCTTTTGGATGAATTTGTTAGATATGTTTACAAAGCTTTGAAATGTTAGTTAAGTATATGTAGAATACATATTAAACTTATACTTAGCTGATCATAGCAAATAACACTACATATAACTTTATCATTGATATCAATCTCATAATTGTAAATAGTTAGTATATGTAGTATTTGAAGAATGAATATACTTATACAAAAGTGTTGATTGTGGACAAGTTAACAGTAGCATTTAATAAGTCTAATATGATGAGTATATGAATAACATATGCTTGAAACAAGTATATTTACCATTATTATCTTGAGTAATGATAGAAGGAGTTGTATCTTGTCAGCATATACTCAATCTATAGCCAATCCAAGGTGAAGTTATACTCTTCTCTTCAATATTAATAGTAGCTTGTTGACTTATTTACTATCCTCAGCATATGCTACTTATATTTATCAGATATACTTATAAACAAGAACTTATCTAAGATTATAATTTAAAATAAGACTTAAAATATCATTAATATATGTAATGTAATTGTTAAAGTATAAGTATTATAAGTTCTTAGAATAATCATGTTGAATAATAAAGTATTATTAAGAACATTGCTTATTTAAGAGTTTATATTATAATTTAAGAGGTTTTTCAAGAATTACATAAGGTCCTTTATTTTATTATTTGTATTAAAGACATAATTTATTCAATTATTTAAAATTGTTAATTAAGGAGGATTAATAGATAATTATTCAATAACAAACTCTTGTAATTACCATTTGTTATTAATATACTTTACCATGTATATACTATAAAAGCTATTATTTAGCTTATTCTCTTAAAACTCAAGATATGCACTATTACTGTAAGAAGTTATTAATACTTCTGTTATAGCTTTTCCTTTATTAACATTATTATAAAGTACTTATCCATTTTCTTCTATGTCATAAGTAAATCTTAGAATTATTTTGTTCTCCTTAACTAAACTATACAAGATGTATAAGATTGTATCTAGGATAAACAAAGTTGATATACTATAAAACTTATTACTTTTACTCATAAGTAATAACTATATCCAAGAAGTAAATAAAAGATTTTATATAATGTATAAAAAGTCTTCTTCTTGGATGTAAGCTAATATTATCATATTGTAAAAAGGTATTATAACAAAATTATCAGTCTGTAATCTATCTTTTAAATCTATTATTTTAAGAGTAAACTAAGCCTTTTTAAGATTGTTATAGATATAATGTACAATTTCTGAATTAAGCTTGAATACTATAATATAAAGTATACTAAGTATATTAACAATAATAAGGAGTCTGTTATTAAGGAAAGATAATAAGGGATAGAAAATATTATTATCTTTAATAATGTAGAATATATTACTAATTAGATCATTTTATAAACATTATAAATTACTGTAATATACTGTTAGTATAAGCATAGTTAATATTTGTCTAGTAGAAGTACTTTGAACATGTTTGTTATAGTCTTGCCTACAAGTAACCTAAGTTATAGTTAAAGGAAATCATTGTCTTACTAAGCTTGTAATTAATAAGAAGTGAAGACTAAGGGAATTTAATAAGGCCCCGTTTGGATTCGGCTTTTTAGCCTCCTTTTGCGTAAGGAGCAGGCTAAAAGCTGAATCTAAACACCCTCTTGCTCTCTTTTTTTGCTAATCCCTGGAGGTACCCTTACTAGCGTTTAGAGACCCTTGCTAACAAATTTTGCCTATGTAAACTNCCTTTTGGCTAGGGGGGTACATATGCAGATTTGTTACCTACTATCAAAAGGAGTGCAAAAGTAACTCTGGAGCTACTTTTGCACTCCTTTTGATGGTAGGGTACCAATCTTTTAAGTATAATATTTGCATATATTACTCAATTAAGCTTGAACTGTTGATCAAATCATGATTTCACATGTTGTTTTGCAAGTTATTATTATATATATGCTTTTTCTATAGAGCTTTGTACTATTCTTGACGTTACTGGAGATGAATTAGTGAATATGATATTCGAAGGATTAATCAAAGATATAATTCAACAATATACACAACATGAACAACATGTCTAATTGATAGCACTTTCTCATTACCTTTGAATATTAGTACTTGGTGATCAATATGTTAAAGAGCTCCTTGAGCAAGTATATCTTAAATGATTCTGTAAGTGCTTTTACATGAAAGTTAAGACTTTTAAGGTGTTAGTTATATAGTTATCAATTAATACAAAGCTTTCAAAGTCAAGGAAAGATGTAATGGTCAAGGAAAAGCTAATAATCTTTTTACATATTATATTTAAAAGAACTTCAAATTGAGATATACAAGAAAGGTTCTCTTATTCAGATAAAACAATTAATTGGTAAAGTTAGATTAAAATATGTTATATTATTAATATTAGCTAATATTTTATATATTAAAGCATTTTACAAGGTATTAAATACTCTTCTTATGTTATACTAAACTATAATATTACTTTTAGACAAAACTACTTTACTTTATAATCAAATTATATATAATACTTGATATTATTTATTCTTCAATGGTTGTATAAGAGCAATTGATAGAATATATATAACAATTCATGTTCTCCTTTTGAAACAAGCTCCTTATCATAATAAGAAAGGTTTTCTTTCCTAGAACATGTTGGTAATATATGACTTTAATATAAGGTTTTGATATATTCTAGTTAACTATGAAGGATTAACTCATGATAAGAAAGTTCTTATTAAAGCTAAATTAACATAAGGATTTGTTATACCTTCTTAAAGGTTCTAGCTTAAGGACATAGGTTATAAGTATTCTGATGATATATTAGTACTTTATAAAGATATAAGATATTATTTAAAAGAAGTATGTTAAGCTAATCAGAAGTTAGAGAATGTAAAAGAATTGTTTAACTTATGCTATTCAAGTTTGAGAAATATAATTAAATGTATATTTAGCGTTCTAAAGTATTAATTCAAGATCTTGAACTTATTAACTGAGTATTCTTTGAAAATGCAAAGTTAAATAATATTAGCATATGTAACTTTGTACAACTTTGTTTGTATAGAAGGAGAAACTGATAATTTCGAAGATATTACAGATTATGACCTTGAACTAGAAGTTAATGATAAGGAAGTTATAATTGAATATGTAATTTAAGTAAGTATAAAGATAGAAAAGTTATAAGATGAGATTGTAAACATTATGTAATTATAATATTAAGAAATATTATAATATAATTCATAATTTTACTAGTAATTATATTTACAAACCTTATATTTAAGCTTTAATCATCAACTTATATTGAATTTTCATAATCTATTACATTATCACCTTCATCTCTACTCCTTATTTTATTATATAGTTCTATAGTAATATAAGCTTTATTTTCTAACCAGATATCATATGTTAATTGATCTCAATAAGTAAAAAGGTTAATATAGCATTATAATTGTTGGAAAACAATTTAATACAAGTTACTTTATCTATAACTGATATTCTCTCCTTATATTGCTTTTGAAAAGTTAATATAACTTTTGTTTTAGTATTAACTTCATTTATTCAAGTATTTACTTGTTAATTTAACATACTTAATATATTGTTAAAACTAGAACTATCACCTTGAGTTCTCTTCTGGCTTGAATTATGTCCATCTTGGCTAATATCCTTCTTTTTGTTATTAACAAGCATTATAAGAAGTTGTTGAGCAAATGTAAAAGAGTTGTTTTCTGATAGATCTTGAGAATCAGTATTATCAACGTTAAATTGACTTGTTATAGTAAAAGCATGTTCATTAGTTGTTAATATCCTATTATATAATTCATAAAGATAGTTAATGTTCTAGAGGATATTATATTAAAACTATTACACTTTTGGCTTTGTTTATTCAAGTCAGAAAGGCTCTTAAATTGTCTGAATGGAATTACCTTGATCAAGCTGTCCTATATACTGTCAAAAGCTATAAAACGTTCATTCTCAAACCTAAAATTAGAATGTTCTTCTAAGAATACAAATTCCTTCTATTTTAAGCAATAAGTCATCTCTTTATTCTTTACCTACTTGACTAAAATGATAACTAGACCAGTATAGATTATTTGAACTTGTTGGTGAACAACTTCCTAAGCTTCCTTTTTCTAACCTTGATCAGAGTACTTTCTTATCTGACTTTGTGATAATAGCTCTTCCAACAACGTTATGTCTATATCCAAGGTCCAAACCAGATGGTTTTTACTGTGAGATGATTGGTTATTACTCTATGAAGGAGTAAAGACATTTTATGTCGATTGAGAAGCTTCAAAATCCATATTTGCAACTGGCTAGAACTTGTAATTGGTGTTTTTGCTACATGTGTTACGATTTTACAATAACATGCACTACCTCATTTCAGGACTTGAGCAAACTATACAAATTTCTATAGAGATGCTTAATCCTCATTCAGCCAAGCTCATTACGCTTAGCTCTAGTTGCATACATTAGTTAAAAGGCCAAGAAAAGGAGGGAAAAGGCCTTTTGCCCAAAAGCTGAATCCAAACAAGGTTTAAGTTTATTATAAAATGATCTTAGATAAAATATTTAATCTTAAGATTGTAGATTAAATTGTATTGTTATATATAATATTATCTCTTAGCTTTTTACTTCTTGTAATATAAGGGATTTGAAACGATTGTGTGGAGAGTTAATAATATCGATTGTTATAACTCTTAAAGGCTGATAATCTAAGTAAGCTTATCTTATCTCATCTCATGATAACCATATAAATATAAGTAGAGAAATGACAAAGTGAGAATTCGCAAATGACAATAATATATAGTAGTAAGTAATAATAAGCTGAAGTAGACAAAACACTTGACTTATATTGCTTTTCAAAAAAAAGAGTACTCTAATCTTTATAATTCCTTACTGGGNAAAAAAGTCTCTTTAGAGTAGGTTTAGTTTCAGAATTAGTATGCGTATATGTATATGTTGAATTACAAAATCAAAAATATACTTCGTTATCCTAGAACGAAAACAATATATATTGTAAATAGACAAAATCAAAAGTATATACAGTATACTATGGTATAAGCAGTTAGTTAAAGTATATATGTAAGCCTCTTTCTTTAGCTTTAGTAAAAAAGCTTAACTTGAAAATCATCATTATTATTAATTTATTCAAACTCAGCCTTAGGAGACAGAACAAGCTGAATTACAATTTATTACCCTTCTATCCTAACTGTCCTAATACAGGATAATGACAAATCGGAGGAATTATGGCATAAAAACAGAGACTTGTACATACTTATGTATTTAATAAGAAGAAACTCGTCNTTTTTTTCATCTGCTCTCTCCATACAAGTATGGATATGAGCAATTTAATGATTTTCTTTAACTTGTATATTTACTGAACACTGTATTTATGCTTTGTATGCATGTATGTATGTAATTAGCATTTTATAATAAATCACACATTAAAAGCATCTAAGAAAGTCCAACATACTAGCCAACTTAGCTAGAAAGCTAATGCAAAGCACCCTTACCTACGAGCAGAGTAAGTAACAAGCTTTATTTGTAAAAAGATAACCACGGTTCGCACAGCGATAGATGATAGCACAAACAACATTTCCAGGTAAAGAACGTAGGGAATAATAAAACGAATGTGAAAACGAACACAGCAAAGTGAATATGAGCATCAAAAGAGCGAAAAAGAGTGTGGAAGAGATAAAGAAATATAACCTACGCTAAATTCAATTTGTGTGGAGAGCACTTAGCTCCTAGGCTGGATATGGAGATACACTCCATGAGGGGCTTCGTATAACCTTAGTGACTGATACATATGAGCTATTGGTCTGTGCATAATTGGCTGCTGTACTGTGCAGTCTCTCAAGCATGATAGATGAATAGGGACTTAACAGCTAGGCTGTTCCACATACCGTTCGGGGCCAGGTCCACAAACCTTTTGGAACGAGACTAAGGAACCAACCTTGGCAACCTCAGTTGCATTACATCACCCCATAAATAGTGGACATTACCAGAAGTTTAAACACATGTTCCGACCCATACGCCATACTATATATAACAATTCATAGATCCACAACATCATGGGGACCCTGCGCACAACAACGATAGCCAAAATTGGGTCTTATTTGACAGATGATTCTGGTGTGAAACCATTTGTTATAATGTCATGATAAAAGTGGTAACTATGGTGTTGTTAGAATATTTAAGTCACCAATCGTTTTCATTTTCTCATGTTCGTGTTCTTAGAGATCAAGTGTAGGCTCAGTATCAAAGATCGCAAACAAATTGAATCAGCTAAGCTGTTGTAAAAGCAATAGTTTTTAATTGTTGCTGCTAAATCTCCTTTACCCTTGATTTTGGAGGGATCGCAGCTATTTGCAACTCTATAACGAAAAGAAACTCAAATGTATATAGAATCTAATTTGGTCTGATTATAATAATGTGACAAACTCTAACTCGTGAGGAAGTTGTAAAATTTATGAGCAAAAAGTTCGCTGGGCTGTTCTACCAAGCGATAAAACAACTCCACCATAGGGATGATAACAGCCAAGGAGGTGATCAGCGCAACCATGACTGAGCCTGAATAAGAGATGTGGTTCGCAAGCAGGTGCTGGAAAGTCTTAATTCCAACAAGGTAGATCATTGTTGATTGGATGAGGAAGTAACCTTTTCCTTGTTAGATCAAATCAAGATGTTAGCAATATTTGTGCACTTACTTAGTGACCTCCTGCCGAGATAGAGAAATAACCTGTTCTGGAAGAATTGCTGCAAAATGTCGTAACTCTCCAAGAAAGTGAAGAAGCCGACAAGGATCAAGTAGATATCATCTCTTGCCGGGGTATGATGAGTTTCGTATTGGCTATTGATCCCAGGGGTGTAGTACAGCCCGGTGTGGATCTCATACTCCTTGTCAAAGAGATCAGGACGCCAAGCAAACCACAGAAACTGCATGAGGTAGCCCGTAAATATGCACAATCCAGCGGGAACCCAAACTGGCAATCGGTACGCACCCCCATCTACCCTTCTCAGCAGCCCAAATGGAAGATTGACGGGAATACCTCGCTGGGCAGCAGCTTTGAAATTTATCGTCATGACCATATCGCAGAAGAGGAGCCCGGAAATAGTGTACCATGCCCATTATTGATCCCACCAGGCCGTGATAATAAAGAAGACTGCTCCTTGCACTCTCCACTTCTTCCTGGTATATGGAATGATAATCATCGCCACATACACAGTGAAACTCAGAGAGTAGATTACGTTAAGGATCCATAGTGTCTGAGAAGGAAATGCGGTGCTCCCAGCGGAGACAGTAAAGTCATGCACGGTCCAGAACATGTTGAAGACTGAGTTGAAATAGGCAAATGCGTTGGGAATCATGTAAGGAACATGCATCGATCTATTCACCGTCTCAGTCTTGAATTCATGAATGTACTGCTGACCTGTGCAGGTGAAAGCAGTCTTGATGATGGCCAACGAAACGGCGATAGGGAACCATAGTGTGATACCGCGGCAAAGGATGGATCTTGCCAAGACTTCTTTTCTGGGACATCTAATAAACAGAATGGCGATTGAGCGCGCTGAGAGGAAGATGATGGCGCCATAGAGGAAGTATTCGTTCCAGAAGAAGACTGACAGCGACTTTCGTAGACCTTCTTGGTAAGCCTTGCCGCCGGAATTCGCTGATGCTGCAACAGTCACAGGCGCAAAGGTTTGGAGGAAAACCCAGAGGAATGCTTCAATAACCAGCAGGCCCCGGAAGCCGATCAGGTATTGCTGGTCGTAGACTGTTGGAGAATTGGCCTTAAACTTGTCGGCTCTCTGAATGAGACTTGAGATATCCATAACTGCTTCGATTGAGTGTTACAAAAAAAAGTGAATGAAGAAAAGCGTGGTCCAAGGACAGGAGAGAAGATTGTATGTTTCTCAACGACCGAGAGATATCAAATATCTAGAAGGGAAACTCAGGACCCGGAAAACCATCAGCCTTTCAGCGGCGTCATCGGAGCTCCCACTAGACAGAACTAAGGATGTTCCAGAATATACTTCGAAGTACAATTTCAAATACGCATGAGGAACTCCACTTTGCTGGCCTAACCCGATATACTAGGGATCTTCATGCAGGAACGTACCCCTAGCATAGATCGGATATTTGTGGTTGCTGAAACAGCAACCTCATTCTGGAGCCTCGGCTCTCCTTGTTCAGCTGGATTATACTGTAAAACTTTGTGAGTTAGCAGCGTAGGCAAAAACCCTAGCTACATGCAAGACAATGCTTCTTTAATGCCGAGGTGATCGACCTGCGGGATAAGTTTGCCGATCATGTCTCTTGTTCGGATCACGCTCAACAAATGACGTCAAGCAAACTACACGGAAAAGCTTGTGTAGTTGGCTGCTACTTAGGCGTTTCACCGTTTTCCGCAAATAGGATGGGGGGATTGTGCATGCCACTCGCCCTTCTCGTCGCGCTCCTCTAACAGTCCGCTTTGGTTAGGGGCAGTTAGGGGTAGTTAGGGGGGGGATAGTACGGATGTAGACTTCAAAATATTTGTCTCGCGCGGCGCTAAAAACGCCATGTGACTAGGGTCACCCATGTTACATGACAGGGGTATATTATGTAATCAATATTACTTCACTTTACCAGTGCATACACTTGTATTTTATGAAATAGCTACTTTTTGCCTTTTGTTTTCTTGAATTTTTACTTTTAATTAAGTTTATTATGCCTTATACTGATATTGTTACACATGCTTTAGTTGTTATTCTTAAATCACCTTTTGAAAGCAAATTTACCCTTGAAATTGCTAAGAAAACAGGTTTAAATCCTTGTATAATCAACAATATATATACTAGAACAATTAAATGAGGTTTTAACTTTGATTAATATTCATTAATTATTAAAGATAAATATTTTCAAGATGTTTTACATACTAAAAGGCCTTTTAAACAAACTATTAAGTTATCTGAAGTAATTTAATCAAAAGTATGCTTTAATCATTATAAAAAGGAAAAATTATATATTAATATTATTAAAGAACTTTAAGAGGATAGAATAAATGTTTTAATTATAATTATATAGAGAACTTTAATGAAAGTAAGTTATAAGAAGATTAAGCTTATAAGAAAGCCTAAATTAATTAAGAAAATGATAAAAGAGAGGTTAAAATAGTGTTTAGATTATAAAGATTAAACCTTAGAAGATTAAAAGAATATAATATAGTTAGATAAAACATTAGTAGTTCTTCTTTATTATAAAGGAGGTTATAGAATTTGGAGAAAAGTTAATAAAGTGTTTGTATATAATTGTATAAGAGAAAGATAAAAAGGTTATTTAGAATTTATATTTTAAGGTTATTTTTCATATGATAAAAAAGGCTTTTGTTATTGTTAAAAGTTTGAAACTAAGGNAAAAAAAAGCTTAATTAGAGAAGACTTTGAAAAGACTAAATTAAGCTTTTAAGCTAGTTATATATTAACAATAAAAGTTAATTATTATTATAATAAGAATAAGATTAAGAAATAAGAATAGCAAAAAGCCTTGATAATAATAGAATTATAAAAATAAAAAAGTTAACATATAATAGTAAAGGTAGAATTGATTAGTATTGATATTAAACTTAAGTATTAATTCTTAAACTTATTCCTTTTGCTTAAAAATATAAAGAAGAGTGATTAAAGATTATAATTCAAGAAGATAAAGTATTAATTTACAATTTTTATGATTAATAATATATGTATAACCTTTATTAGATTAAATGCCNTTTTTTGGTATATTAATTCTCCAGACTTGAATATGATTAAGCCTTGTTGATTTTGGATAAAATGCAGAATTATTATAAAAGGAGCTTTNAAAAAGTAAAGTTGAGGTTGTTAAAGTATAAAAGAAGTGTTGAAAAGACTTATTATAATCATAAATTTAAGCTTAGATTAAGTATATTCCNTTTTTATATTCAGGAGATTATTAGAATTGAAGATAAGAATGATTATAAAGAAGGAAGACTAAAGTAATTTAAAAAGGGTAAAAAGAAGAATATTCAACAAAATGAAGATGATGAATGAGAAGAGATTAGTTCTATTGTAGTTTTTATAGAAGNTAGGCTAGAATTGATTCTTTGTTGCATTTGGAATAAAACCTACCCATGTCATATGATAAGGATTACCCCTGGTCATGTGGTGTTTTTAGCACAGGACAAATATTTTGAAGTCTACATCTGTACGTAAGTACAGTACTACGATGGTGCGCAAACGTGGCAGATCTTCACCATTTTCTGGTTGAACTACTCTCACGCAGTAATCAAGGGTCGTCCCTGCATCTTTAGGCCCCGCTGTACCTGCATGCCCCTGAACCTTAATCGTCGGCAGTAGATTACCCATGTGACGATCATCTACCGGGGTTTTCGAACTCCTTGAATTCAATGTTCTAGTGCAAGACTTCAGCCCAAATTTACTAACGAAGGGGTTTGCGGCACTGGGGGGCTATCACGTCTGGTAGAGAAGGAAAGGTTAAAAAAGGAAAAGCTAAATTCTTTAGTCTTTACTAAGAACTTATTATATCCTCTTAATAAAASTAATATACAAAAAAGAGGATAAAGTTTATCTTCTTAGAAAAAACATTAAAATAACAAGACTAAATAATAAACTAGACTAAGTTAAGATAAGATTATATAAAATCAAAGAAGTTTATAAACCTTTAACATATAAATTAAAACTACTAATAACAGTTAAAATACATTCTGTTTTCTATATTTTACTTTTTAAGTTAACACTTAAGAATGCTTAAATACTAATGTTAAAAGAAGTTGATTTAAAAAGAGAATATAAAGTTGAGAAAATCATCAACTATAGAATACATTATAAGAAATTATAATACTTAATTAAATGAATAAAGTACTTAGAAAGTAAGAATGAATAAAAGCTTACTTTTAATCTTATAAGTTATAAGGAGTTATTAAAAGAATATCACCAAACTTATCCTAGAATAAATTTCCAAGTAATAGAATTATAAAGTTAAAGAAGAAGAAGTTAATAATAAAGGAAGAAGTTATACTTAAGTTAACAGAATATAACTTTAAAGGTTATAAAGAATTTTATTTCTCTTGTTTCTCTTTCTCTTTTATAATGTTTAACTCATTTAATGAAGAAAGTCTATAATGAATCATTTTATTAATATATTTGTAAAGGAACTTCTTTTGTTTGTAAAGATAAGCAAGACAAGTTATATTCTTAACTATAACCTGAACAGCCTTTTCCTCCTCAGCCTTAAGACAAGCCTCCTCCTTATCAAAGGTTTCTTAGGGGGTTATAAGAATACCCTTACTCTTATACTTACACCTTCACTAAATATACTCATTACAACAGTTAAACTCAGAAACCATTAAGCAAGTCAAATTGTTTTAGACATAAAAACCATAAGAAGATATCTTAATACTATACTTTATTATATAGTCTTCTAAGTCTAATACTTCTTAATATTTTCTTAATCTTATCCTTTCTTCTGTGCTATTCTCAAAACATTATTGTTTAAGTAATATATTAAAAAGGAAAGAGGGATTACTAAACAAAGTGAATGTTCATGATGATAATTAAGCATTAGGGTAACATTAGTACAAAAAGAAGATAATGTTATAGATTTAACTTAACAAGCTAATTAGTATAAACTTAAGGCTTAATATACAATAAAGTGTATATAAAGAACTTAACAATCACATAACATAATTAGGACTTAAGAGACTTAGAAAGTCTAAAGGGTTTATAGACTCATAAGACTTAAGAGGTCCAAGAAGTCTAGTTAAATTTCATTATCTATATAAGCATATTATAAGAACATAAGAGTAGACTCTTTATGTTCAACTTAAATACATTATTAGATTCTGCCTTTAACTTAATCACCTACTTATATGTCATACATTTCTATTATCCTTAAACATCTACCTTACCTTTGGCTATCCAATGATCTAGATAGTTTAGTTTTATAACACTTAAGCATTTTTAATTTCTTCTTACTTTAACTTTCTTTTAATTTAATTTTCNTTTTATTTCAGTATCTTAAGTACTTTTAATACCTTCAACTTCTTTTTACTTTAACTTCTCTTTACTTCAATACTTTTAACACTTTTGACTTTAACATCTTCAGCTTTTACAAGGCTTATAACATAAGGATCTAAGCTAAGGAAGAGTAAACAGTTTAAGTAATTATAAACCTTTTAAGTAACAAGTTAAAATTGTTTAAGAGTATGTCCTTTAAACTTATTTCTAGCTTTAATCTTATAGTCATTGTAAGGTAAACTCTATCTTTGCTTAGTATTAAGGAAAAGGAAGATTTAAGGCTTGAGATAATAAACAACTTAAGAGAAGAAGGTTCTGGAGATTAATTTTTTGATTTTGCTTTTAATCTAATTATTATAATTATTATAAAACTTAATGGATATATTAAATCTAAATAACATAAGTACAAGAATAAGGAATAAACTGATTATAACCTATAAGAAACNTTTTAAAGAAGACTTTTATAACTTTACAAAAGCTTCTTTTACAAGAGTTATTATTAATATCTTAAAAACCTTTTGAATATTTTTATAAGTATAAAGAATATAAATTAAAAGTAATAAAATGTTAATGTTATATATAATGGTTAAAACATTGGAAAAGGAAGAACTTATAAAATAGACTAATGATAAGATTAACAAATATATTTAAAAGTATAATTGAACTTTCTTAAATATAATCAATTATAAACTTAATAATAATGTTATAAGACTTCTTATATCACAATTACATAAGGTAAGCCTAGTCACTCTTATTAGGTTTATATAAAAGTAAGTTGTTTATAGTTATAATAAACAAGTATATATAATAAAGTTATAACTTAAGTTGAACATAAAATTCTTAACTAAAGCTTAAAGAGTATATTCTTATATAACAATAGAGTATAACTAAGTATAAGTTAATATAACCCTTAGACCCTTTTATACTCCTTATACTTCTTATATAAGTTACATAACTTAATACTCACTTGGTTATAAACGTTTTATAAGCTATTATCCAACACTTATCAAGTTATAATAATAAGAACTATAATATTATTCCCTTTTTTTATTCTAACATTACCTTAACACTGTCATAGTATAAGTCAATTGTATAAAGGGTAAAAAGGATGGTTTTATTATTCTAAGTGTAAATGCATATAATATAGCTAAAGCTATAGATTAAAGTACAGTTATAGTTGATAGAATAAGATATAAGCATTTTAGTACTCCTAAGGCAGCCTTAAGGTATACGTTATAACAGATGTTGCCTTTTTTCGNAAAAGCATTATATCCTCATAATGATAGCCTTAAAGTAAAGCTTTAATAATATATTCAAGAGAAAGATCCTTAGAAAGTCTATAATAATAATACTTATAAATTGTGATATGCCTAATCCTCCTTTGTAACTTTGGTATTATAATGGTTATTGATAACGTTATCGATGATTTTGTAGATTAACTAAAAGAGGATTGTAAAGATTTGATAGTTAAACTCTTGATATGTTTCCGATTGTTATAACAACTTCAGTTTAACTTAGAATACATGTTAAGTAACTTGAATAGAAGATTCTACTTTGTGATGTTGTTGCTTAAGAATGTTCAAGTGAAGAGGTTGTATTAAGGCAAGACTATAGTTTAATAAGGCGTTTAATTCAATTAAGACAAAGCTAGTTTTGTATAATTTTAACTTCTTAAATTGATTATAGTCAATAACTATAGTATACTTTTGTATGATTAAGAATAAAGCTGTTGAAAGAATATTTTTAAAGTATTCTCCCTCTTTGTAAAGGATATTAACTTGTTATTAAAAGTATTAAAATATTATTCTTTAGGTTTTGTTTAAATGGATGTAGTTATAAATTTAATACATAGGATAAGGAGGAATGATTAGTTGAAACTCTAAAACAAATTAAAGGTATAATAAGAAGTACTTAACAAAAGTGTTTATATTAATTATAAGCAATTTATGTATTAACTTTATAATAATAAACTCCTTTATCAACTTTAAGTGTTAATAGATTATCAAGTATATTTAAACTATCTTCTAAGTGTAAAAATAACTATAGTCAATAGCATAAGCTTGTTAAAAGGTAGTTAAATAGTAATATATTAGTTGTAACTAGATTACTGTTAACNTTTTTTACAATTTCAATCTGAAAGCTTTTAAAGTTAAAAGGAAGTTTTATAAACTACTTAAGTTCTTTTATCTTAACAAGTTCTTTGTTTAATATAAAGTGCTTAATACAGATAAGCAGAAGTTTGTTGATAATGATCTTGTTATAATTAACTTTTAAGATCTTGACATATTATAACAATTCTTTATAATAGTCTAGTTTGTAAAACTTTACAAATAAAAGAACTTTGTTATAATACTTTGTTTTAATAACAAAATCCAAGAACTTATAATTAGTATTATATTGTACAACTATCAAAGTTAACAGATAGAATATGTTAACATTATAAATAATAATTGTATATTCTATGATTATAAGTAGTTAAAAGTGTATAATTGATAAACTTGATAACTTTGAGGTTATTAATAAAGTTAATAACTTTAAGGTTAATAATAATATTAATAACTTTGAAGTTGTTAATAATATCAAAGATAAAGGTAAAAGTATAATTATTCATAAATAAAAGGGAAGTAAGCACAAGGTATATACATTATGTATAACATTAACAATTATGTTTTGTTTGAATTCCTTGATTAAATTTAAGCAATTTAAGTCTTTAATGGATTTTTACTGATTATATTCAGCTTCTTATCCTTTTTATCTTATAAGATATTGTATAAAAAAACCTTAACTAACCTTTTATACTCTTTTGTTTAAAATTCACTCTACTTCTTATTCTAAGTCTTCTTCTTAAATAACAAGACTTGACTATTCTAAGATAAGACAATAGAATAAGTCTAAATCAAAAGCTAGTACAAGTTCTAATTGTATTATGAAAAACATTAAGTATATAGTCTAGTATTTTAATATATCAAGTTAATAAGCAAGTTGTCTAATTCATTCTAAGATTTTAAAGGGTTTTGTATATTGTTTACTTAACTTGTAATGTTCATTAAGTAATTTATATCCTCAATAAAGTCTAATCATTGCTTAATCACTTATATTCAAGAATTTAACTTGGTAATGTTTATCATAATTTGCCTTGGTTATAATATTTAAGTATTCTATAACTTATTCTACCTTACTTTACAAGATGACTTATAACAACTTTAAGTCTTGTTCTATAAGCTTTATGTTAATAATATAATTTAGAATAAAACTATATAACAACTTGTTAAGTATAAACCTTATAACAGATAACTTAATATTGTTATATATAGATTAGATTTAAGGTAATATATACTTTTACAAACTAGGATTCACTATGGTTATCATGTAGAATTATAGTATAATCTTAACATGTTAATTTATTCTTTTACTACCTTTATCAGTTTAAGGGTAATAAACAGTCAAATATAGTAAGTTTATACTGAGTCAAGTGAAAAGTTAATGTTAAAAGTCCAAGAAGAACTTCTTATTATAGTCTGATATTATTATCTTAAGAAAGTTCTAATCAACAATTTATAATTGTTTTACTAAGGCATTTACCCATAACTTTACAATCTAATTGTCCTTACTAAGGACAAGAGTAATATATTTACTGAATTTATTAGTTATTAACATAATTATGTTAAATCCTTTAGAATCAAGTAAAACTAGGATAAAGTTGATTAATATAATATAAAACAGAGTTAACAAAGAATTAATAAGTTAAAGTAATTTATATAGTTAATAATATCTAGTTTAATATCCTAAGCATTTTAAACAATAACGAATATAATCCTTAACTTCTTTAGTAACCTGATATATATAAAAAGAGTTAATCTAGTCTTTTATAACTACTGTTCCTAAGTATCTTGCCTTGGTATAGGCTATGTCTAGAATGTCCTTGATTATCAATTTCAGAATGTATAATTTATAAATCTCTTCTTAGTGTCAAATTAGACTATCATGTATTATNAAAAAGCAATTTACATTGATCTTGCTTAAGTAAAGCTTTGTTATTAGTCTAATCAGTTACCTTACTAGTAAACAATTATAATAAGGTGTTTAAGACTATATAGGACTTTTTAAGTTTATGGATAAGTTCTACTTTAAACTGTTGTATGTACTTGAAGGCTTTAACAAGGTATAAGTTGGATTTTTTTGCTAAGGTAATATAAAGAGAGTTTTGTTGTACAATACTAATAACTATATTATAGTTTGTATAAATCCTTATAAGAGTATACTTAGAAGATTCTATAAGATAATATAATTTTTATAAAGTCTATACTATTCTTATAATTTCCAATTTAATTAGTTAATAATATTTCTTAAATAAAGTTAAAGCTTTACTTAAGAATAATATAAGCTTGATTTGTAAACAGTTTAAATAAGATTTATCAGCCTGATCTTTAATTTCATCANTTTTTTATATAATAAGTTATTACTCTGAAGTTATACTCTTTAAAAGCATCTAAGTTAATGTATAATTGTTAGTTGAGATTAGAGTAAATTAAATAAGTAAGTTTAAAGAGAATGTTTTGAAGTATCTAAAAAGCTATTATCTTCTTAGCTATAGGCTAGAGTATTTTAACTATTCCTGTTTGCTTAACTCAAGCTTTACTAATAAGAGTATTTCGTAAAAGAAGAAGCTTTCATTATTATAATAGTTTTATGATTATTGAATATTATAAGACATATTGTTATAATTAATTAATAAGTCTTAAGTATGTTTTTAATATTTTAAGGTTTTAAAGAAAGGATAACTTGGATATTACTTTAAGTTTATCTACAATTGTGCTAAGGCTTAATAAGTCAACATGTTAACTTAAAAGATAAACTATTGGAAAACTTAAGAAGAACTTAAATAGTTTAACATAAATACTCAACTATTAAAACAATCAGAAGATTTATGTTAAGTAAGTTATATATTCTATTAATAAGTTTGAATATATTATGATATTATCAATATAAGCTTTAATAAAGTNAAAAAAGACATAGGATTCTGTTAATCTGATATTAAATATAACTTAATGAATTCTTATATCTTATTATTATAATATTGAAATACTCTTAACCTTAGTATAAAACTATTGTTAACTTAAGTTGATCCTCCTTTACTACTTATTACTAGTAGAAAAAACTAATGTAATTTATCATTGAAATATATTAAACTCCTTAGACTGCATTGATTATATTACTTTAAAGAAGAATAAAATAGACATCAGGTAAGACCATTTGATTTAGACTATATAAGTCAACAATTATTTGTCCTTTATATTCTTTTAAGGACAATGTTCTTTATATGACGAACATTGAAAATGAAAATAGTATAAGTTATGTAAACTATTCTATATAGCTTAAAGAATAAATTTAGTTAAAAGTCTTGTTTATTACTTGATAGTCTTTGTCATTTAATAAGTATACCTTAAAGCTTTTAATTATAACCTTTGATCTTAGTCTGATTTTAAAGGAATGTAAAGTTATTCCTCTTCTAGTACATTTATAAAAAATCCTAAGTCTTTTTATAATGAAGTATGTTAGTCAACTACTTTGGTCAATTGAGTAATAGCTTAACTTCTTAGTTGTTTATATATAATTACTTTGTTAAATAACATTGTTTTGTTTTGTACAAGTATAATACTTGTAATTAAGGTTGTAATTGTTAAGTAAGTTATAACTAAAGATTATGCTTATCCTGAAGAGTATTATAAAGTATGCTTAGTTATTTCTAATAGTTCAAGTAACATTCTTAAGAAAGTTATAATTACTAATATATGTTTGCATTCTAATTCTTATAAGATTTCTAGGTGAGTATTCTGTTGGATTTTAACTGGTTATTCTGAATAATTATAGAATAGTAAAAACAGTGTAAAAGCATTTAATACTTGAGTATAAGTTGTTAAGTAAGGAGTTTTATCAAGTTCAAAGATATAGTTTTAGTCTGTGTAAATTACATAGTGTATTAGTATTTTAGCCATAGAGTTTGGTAGTTCTCTATATTTGGATAAGCAACTTCTGGATAATTTTATACCATTTAAATATAGAATAAATATAATATAAACACTGTGATATGGAATGCAGAATTTGATGACCAGTGATATATCGCTGGATCGACTGGATTCCGCACAGAAAGCCACCGTAGATGTGCAACTCCTAGGATCAGAGACATCTTCGGATTATCAGATACCATATAACAAATGCAGGAACTATAAAATCCATAATGTGGGACTAGTAGAGCTATAGAGAATAAATCTGTTTTATTACTCATGTATACAGCTAGTGTTTTCCATCAGCTGGAAATTGATCTATGTCCTCAAAAAGAAATATGGAAAAGGCTTCTTCATAGCTAGAACCGCCCTTGAGGCTTCCCAAAGTCTTCTACGAGGCCCTCAGTGCATTCATTCTTCCTGCTATGTGACTGTCACCTAATATCTCTACATCCGAGCTCCAACTCAACGATACGGCTCAGCAATCTACTTTGATAGCAACAAGTTCATGAGAGAGCCGAAGCTAAAGTGGTTCACAGTATTGAACCCAAATAACCAAATCCCGGTGTTAATCGATCACGAAAAGAATGACCATATTGTCTGGGAAAGTATTGCCATTTCTTCTTTATCTCGTAACATTATATGATACGGAGCATAAGCTGTAGCGTAAGGATGTTTTTGATCAAAGCAAAGTCAGCCAATGGATAATGCTACTAGTGAGTGGCTAAGGTCCAACTATTGGCCATGCGTTCTGGTTTGGCTATTGGCATCACGAGGTCTTATCCAGTGCTTATAAGCAGTATGTGTGCGAGACAAAACGTATCTTAGTTGTGTTAGAGGGCTGGTTATTGAGCAGAAAGTGGTTGGTGGGTGAGAATATGTCTATTACAGATGCCTCATATTTGTCTTCGTATGAAGAAGCATATCTGGTAGGCGTCGATCTGGTTAAGGAATTTCCCGCTGTGGATGAATTGTTGGAAAGAACTAAAGCAATTCCAGAGATTATGGCAGAGGGTGTGAGGAGGGAAATGATTGAACCTAAAAACCCCCGGAAAAGAGACGATTATAAACAGGAGAAATATTCTAAGTATGGTCGACTGAGAAACTTTTAGTCTCAAAACCCCCTCAGCCGCCAACTTTAATTGCAATTCCCTTACCCCGCTGCTTCTTATACTATATATACCCGGATAGCCATTTAACCTTCTAATCCTGTTCCTTAGCTATTCGTAGTGCTGGGTCATCAGCTAATTGGCCCAAAGGAGGAGCTTAATTACTCGAAGGGCGTGTAACAATTTTGCTTACAGTTGCAAGGAAATATACAAACTAAACTAAATCGGTTTTAAAACAGATAACAATAAATAGAGTTAAGCTCTCATCAATTACATATACATGTGTATAATGGCAGTGTCAAATTTCTATCAATTTGATAATTTACATATGGTAGCTGCTTGTTCCAAGCTTTAGTCAAAGATCAAGTCAAGGCTTTAATCACGGCTTCCGTCGTAGCGACAGAACCAAAAATACCCCCTTCCTCTTTCACCATCGCAATAGCGGCTCTATGCAAGTTTTCATTGCCAGCTGCTGAGGCATCAGATACTAAAAGACAATCCAGACCCATATCGTTTGCATCTCTCATCGTTGTTGTCACACAAACATCAGTAGTAACCCCACATAGGACTAAATTCTTTATACCAGCAACATCAAGCAGCAGCTTGAAGTCAGTATACTGAAAGGCGCTACGACCGGGCTTATCGATGATGGGCTCCGATGGAAGAGGACTCAATTCGGGAATTATCTGATGTCCTGGCTCGCCACGTACAAGAAGGCGACCAAAGGGTCCCTTATCACCAATGCCAAATCCAGTTGGATTGTTTCGACTCCTAAATTGTTCTCTACTGGATAGAGTCGAGAGATCGGGACGATGGCCTTCTCTTGTATGATAAACTCGAAATCCCCCCGTACGAAACGAAGCTAGTAGTGTCTGAATGTTTGGTATAATGGTCCTGGTAGGGGAAATATCGATCCCTTGATGCTCCATATATCCACCGGGAGAGCAAACTGGGGCATAATTAGCTGATATGATGAAAATAGAATACCATACAAATTATTATACAGCCTAAAAGGCGCCTTCTACAGCTATGAGAAAATGAGTGAAGCTCGAATCAAAATGTTACTTACAATCAATTTGCATATCGATAATAACAAGAGCTGTAGTTTTTGTGCACATAGAAGAACTATGGGGCCATTTGTATGGATTAGCCTCTACGCTTCTAAAAGAAACTAAGGCCTCCATCCTGGGAGCTCTAACGTCATACAGCAGATGCAGCCGATGTTTGACAGAAGCTGTAGTTAAAGGCACATCAGATCAGAGGTGCTTAACTGCAGTCACAGATCTTTAGAATATTCCTGTGCAAACAAGTGGTTCCGGTACTTTGAAGTGCTCTACCATGATATTGCCGGTTCTGTAATATAGTAATAAACTTAAACCAAACAGCTCTGCGATCTGTTCCGCTACTAGGACACCTGTTGCACTACTATACCAAATTCAGTCTATCTAGAGTTAATAGTGGAGCTAATGAAAATTTAGATCAGGATAAAGGTCCGAAATCGGCGCCGCTCGCGCCCTCATTTTTGACACCTCCTGCAATTTGTACAAACAAATAAGTGTGAATTTTACAGGGTAAAACATGGCCGTGGCTAAATCCACACGTAATCACCAGTAGTTAACGTAATTCCCAGTCCACCGGCCCACCCGGTCTACCGGCCCACTGAAATTTACTGCAAAATCAACGAAAACTGTACATTAATAACTTAACAAATATATAATTATATTTAATCAAACTTTGAAGTCTATTTATTTATTTAATAATCAATAAGTATACAAATTTTGACGTGTATAGCATTTATAGTTTGTGCTATATAATAAAACAACCTTGTGTTGAAGGTTTAAAATCTAATTTAACTATATTATAAGTATTTAGACAAAAGAATAACTAAATATTTGAAATCAAATTAAAGTAATTAGCTATTTTGTAAAGAATTATTTCTTTTAACTTTATAGTTGTTGAGTTATTAATGTACAGTTTTCGTTGATTTTGCAGTAAATTTCAGTGGAACAAATGATTTATTAAACATATATTATTGTTAATAACTTTATATAAGTGTTAGTTCACTTATAACATAAAGTACAGTATGTAATTATACATAATATACTTGTTATATTATTCTATGGTTATTATACGATTAAGGGTAAGAGAGTAAAGTTATAAGAACTTTGCTTGCTCTTATTACTTAATCAGGACTAACTTACATGAGCATATGAATATCACATGTACATAACCAATATATTACTTTTAACAATAAGAGTATAATCAATTATATATGTATATTAAAGAGTATTTATGATTATTTTAAGTAAATTAATAATTATAAAAGATTATAATTTATTTAAATATTTATGCAAAACAAACATTTATAAAAGTTAAATTATATGTTGACTGGAAACGCAAGAATACAGAACTACTATTGTATTGATTGCTTAAGGAGTCTACAACTACAGCAGATTCTATATATACAGAGAGTTACGGCCGTACAACCGTTATAGTCAACAGTTACGGTCGTACAGGCACCCGTAAGGTGCCTATAGTTACCTACAGTGGTAGCTTACTGTAAACCCTATCCGTAAGCCCTAGCATAGGCAACCGTAAGAACACTGTGAAGTAGCATCTGTAAACTCCAAATATTGCAACATGCCCTTATGCCATGAACATATGAAGGCCGTGTAAAGTGGATCTAAGTTTTCTATGGTGAAAACATCAAAATTGATGGCCCTATAAGGACCTAATTCATGGTATTCAGCTTGACAGACTGTAAATTTAACAATTTGAGGAAATCAGTATATTTCTGAGTTGTAAGTAGCTTTGTAAGGCTGTCAGCAACCATAATTGAGGTAAGTATGCAGTTTAGCTTAATTTCACCAGATTGAACCTTCTCATGGATATAATGATAGCATATATCAATGTGCTTAGCATAATTTAATTGTTCTAACGTTTCAACAAGTGTTAAAGAGCTTTGATTATCACCATTTAAGGTTGTAATAATCTTAGTGCTGGCTATAGCTATTTAGAGCTCAGTAAGGAGCCTTGATAGCCAAATAGCTTCTTAAGAAGCCTCTGATAAAGTATAATATTCAGCCTTTATAGTTAATAAAGTAACATAAAGAAGATGTTGACAATACTAGGAAATAAGTCCTCCAGCAAGAAAGAATACATAACCTATAGTAAAATGATAAGTTTTAATATACTTACTGTAATCAGCATCATTATAACCATAGTAATTGAGATTTCTACTAAATGTAATATTATAATTGTACATATGAATAAGATACTAGTAAACATGTTTAACTGCCTTTAAGTATTGAACAGAAGGATTTTGCAAAAATTACAATAGTTTAAAAGCTGTAAAAGCAAGATCAAGTCTTATTTGCACTATAAAATACATTAACGAACTAACTTCCTCTATATACAGTTGAATATCAGCTGTAAAAGTAATATCTTCGTTTTTAACCAAGATTGTAAATACCTCAACTTCTATAAGAGACTAAACTAGTTTTATATTATTATAACCAAAGTATTCAAGAATCTTATTAATATACATGTCTTAGATTATAAAAATAGTCTTGTTTTAATGATTATAAATAATATATACACTTAAAAAGTATATAACTAGTCTTATATCAACCATTTTGAAAAGATTATATAGNTTTTTCCTTTAAGGTTGTAAATCAAAAGCCTTTTGAGCTTATAATCAGAAAGTCATTAACATAAGTATAAATATAAATTCTTAAATCAGGATTATAAAATACACTTAGATCAAAGATTAATAGAGAATATCCAATCTTTTTTAACTTTATAACAAGCTTTTACTGTTAATAATATAACACTTGTTTCAAGTTATAAAGTGACTTTTAAAGTTGTAAAACAATAGTTTTTGAACTTATATATTTGATGTTTATACTATTAATTTTAATACTTAATTTTAGAAGGTCTTTAATTATAATATCTTCAAGAAGTTCAATATAAATTTTAATATCTATATTATCATTTAAGAATACTATAATTACATTTATTTAGTCGACTTCCTAGTTAAAGTAAGTAACTAAAGCTAGTAAAGCCTTCTAGGTAATAGACTTAGTTATACTTACTCAAATTTGATTATAGTCAATACCATAACGTTGTTCATAACTTTTAACTATAAATCTAACCTTAAAATACTTAATTTTACAATCAAAGTTACATTTAACCTTGAATACTTACTTATTACAAAGAGTATATTTCTCTTCTAAGAGAATTGATAACTCAAAAGTGTTATACTTTATTAAGGAAGCT
The DNA here is from genome assembly GCA_002812745.2 of Scytalidium lignicola. NCBI lineage: Eukaryota > Fungi > Ascomycota > Leotiomycetes > Scytalidium > Scytalidium lignicola. Next base: position 26,329 of record NCSJ02000156.1, read on the forward strand.
AACTTAGCCTTCATAATGTTATCTTACCTTTTGTAATATATTAAATTACAAGCTTCTTTAACTATATTTAACTTTAATGGATTTGCAGATACAACTAAAGTATAACTTATATTTAAAGCTTACTTTACAAAAAGACAGTATTTATAAGTTATTATAAACACTTATAAGTTAACCTATAATTTCGTTATCCATAATAAACATCCTTAAAGAGTGTTCTACAAGTGTATTTAGTAATTGAGATAGTATAACAATTCTTACTCTAGTTGACTATAAACTTAAGAGGTTAATATTTAGTGTAATTATGTTAGGTTTCTTATTTTTAAAACCTTTAAGCTTACCACAACCTTTAAGAGCTTGAATAACAAGTACTTTTTGAATTATATCTAAAGTATCATTATTATCTTCTATCTCCTTTACTATAAACGATTTAAAGACTTCTTCAAACATTACATTAAGATTTAACATTGTAAAAGTCTTTATATTAATAAAATTTAATATTATAAAAGTCTTAATATTAACAATTATAATATCTTTAAGTATTAATTCAACATTTAAAGCTTTAAAAAGACTTACAAGCATCTCCAAGTCTTCAAGTCTAATGTTTCCTTTTATAAAGGTAATATATAACAATTATACAAGCTTGTAAAAGTATATTAACATTTAATAACAATATATTAAATTACTTTCAAAGTTAAGAAGAATTCCTTCTTCAACTTTAAAAATTATCTTTTGCAATTTAACATGTTAATTAGCATTAATATAAACTAACACTTTAAAATTAATTACTTATAAGTTAGATATATCCAGAATATAATTACCTTCAAGGTCAACTTATTTTATAAACTCAATATATAGAGTATTATTCTTTAATATTAGTATTGTTAATCAATTTCCAACTATTATAACTGTTTTATAATATTCTAACTACAAATACTATAATATATCATTTATAATCATCATAGTATACATTTACATAAATATAATGCATTCAGCATGTTCAAAGTATCCTCCTTGATATAAAGTATACAAAGTAGTAATAATAACTTTTATACTATTCTTTTGAATGTATTTATCAAGCTTTTCACTATTAAACTTATTCTTTTCATTAATATAAAAGCATTTAAGAATAATTCCATATTAATTCTTCATCAAGGCAATATAGTAGATAATAACATTATAAGCTCCTTTCTTCTCCTTGTAAGTATAACCTTATATAGTATTTATAACATCATTTACAATTATAATAATATAATTATACTTATTATAGCCTGGAGGAATAACTGTAAAAATGTTAATATTAAGTACTTTTATAACCTTTACAACTTGTATTTTAAGCTTCTTAAAGACATCCTTCTAAGAGTAACCATATTCATAAACTTTACACAAAAAGGTTTCTTCCTTCTTTACTACTTCTATAAAGCCTTTATTAATTCTAGTAATAACTTTTATAATATTCTTGATCACTTTAATACTAATATAACTAAGGCATTGATGAATAAGATCTAAACTAAGTATAAATTATCTAGTTAAAAGTGTTATAAAAAGAGCTTTTAAAGTATTAGCCAATTTCAAATATATACTGTCTGTATATATGTTTACAATACTGAATTCAATTCTATTCTTATTGTAAATGCCTTTTGTAGTTATATAAACTTCTTTACCTTGATTTAAAAGCTTTACTCCTTTAAGAACATTAACTAAGAAAGTAAGGATATAATAAACGTTAAAAAGTTATAAAGTAAATGTTAAACCATTATTTAACTTTGTTTTAAGTGTAATTATATTTAAACTAATAATTTAAGCAAATCTATTTCTTGTTTTTACAAGTATTAAATCATAATACTCTTAGTAAGAATCTAACTTAAACTATAATATATATTTTATTATATAGTTTATAATACTTATGTTTACAAGTTAATAATTACAATTGAATATAAAGAAGCTTTTAAGATTTACAGTTATAAAGGAACTAGATTTGTTCAAGTTAACTATATTTGAACTAGAATCAAAGTTTAAACCTGATTTTAAGGATTTGAAGTCTTTATCCTTCTTTTTATTATACTTTTTAACAAATTCTTCGTACTTCTCAAGGTATTTTCCCTAACAATCAACTTCCTTGTAGTTTAGCTTTTTACAGTAAGAGTACTTTTCTTTTAGTTTTTTATCAAACTTAATAGCTTGTTTTCAACTGTAAAGTATTATACTCAAGTTATTAGATTTTAGTACTTTGTCTGAAATATCTTCTATAAGAGTTTCAAGAGAAGAGGGTATTTTAAAGTGTATTATTAATTGTTGTCAGTTAGCTTATACAGCAAAAGAGTCCTTTAATCCCCTTATAAAGAAGAGCTTATAGAATATATTTAACAATATAACTTTTACACTAATCAAATTGCTCTTTAAAGCTTTAAATATAATAATATAACTTCTAACCAAGCTAGAATACTTATATTTGACATTAACTAACTTAAGGATATATTTTTCCTTAAGATTACAGTTTAAANCCTTGATATTAAGCTTTCAAGGTTTCTTAAGCCTCCTTGGATATAGAATACTCTGAGATAAGAGTATTAGCTTCTTTGTTAATATTCAATGATATACAAAGTTTAGTTGTAAAATCTACTTTTTCTTAAGCCTCAAATTCTAAGGTTTCTTTACTATCTTCTATTTTAAGGTATTTGATATTACTATTCATATAACCAAGATAACCCTTTAATTTGAGAATATTAATGACTATAATACTTCATAGTCTATAATTCTCAAGACCTTTCAACTAGTATTCCTTCAGTAGTAGAAGACTTGATTCTTCTCTTATTTTGAAAGATTATAATGGTTGTTAAATAAAGGTAAAAGATAAAGTTAATTAAATAACAATTCTGATTAACTAACTAGAGTATATAACTTGTTGACTGAAAACGTAAGAATACAAAACCATTATTATATTGATTGCTTAAGAAGTTTACAACTACAGCAAATTCTATATATATAGAGAGTTACAATTATAAAACTGTTATAATTAACAATTACAATTGTATAAGCACCTTACAGGTGCTTATAATTGCTTACAGTAGTAGCCTACTGTAAACCTTATTCATAAGCCCTAGCATAGGCAACCATAAGAACACTATGAAGTAACATCTATAAACTTTAAATATTACAACATACAATATGTTCATTATACTCTTTAAACTTATTATTACTATACCTTGAAAAGAATTAACAATTGACCAAAACTATATTGAATAAGAACTGAAATAAAGCTTTCTAACTACTATGTTAAGTAAGATATAAGCCTAAATTAACAACTCTTAATTAGTCACCAATATCAACACTATTCATGTTGTAATTGTATAAATCTACTACTAATAAAATTAAAAGGTCTTTTTAAGCCTGATCTCTAAAAACTTTTAATGTTATTTTTGCAAAGATAAATGTTGAAGTTAACCTTTTTCTAGTCCTTATAATAATCTTACTACTTAATTTATAAGTAGTACTTATCATAAGGACTAAAGTGTTATTTTTCCAAGTTATCATATTAACTTTACCATCCATTATAAGTTTTTCAAAGACAGTTCCTCATAGAATACAATCTTTACTTTGATTTTCTTTCTTCTTTTGGACTAACTCTGACTATATACTAGAATTAGTTTTAGTTGTACTACTATAGCTAATATTTAAACTTGTAAGATATCAAGTTAATTTAACACTTATAAATAAATTGTCAAGCTAAAGGATATAATAGTATTCAAAGCCTGGATTTAAAGGTTATTACACTTTCTATAATAAATATAGTATTACAATAACAATAAGATTTAAGCTTACTCCTTTAAGAGGCTAATATCCAATATGAAAATAAAAGCCTTTTTTACAGCCTTTTGAGTACCAAATCTAATTTAAGAAATAACTCTTTTTAGTAATTACTTATACTTTATAACCAGTAAAGGTTAGTTTATTAAGAATTATCAAGATATCATAAGATCTCCTCTGAAATCACATTATACACTTGTTTATAACAAGGTCTTGGCTTAAGATCTAAAGTTGTCTAGTAATAAACTGAATATATACATTCAAGGGTTTAAGTTAAAAGANAAAAGTAAGTCACTTTCTATATAAAATCTATGTAAAAATACTTATACCCTTTCAAATACTGTAGACTATGATACAATTAACAAAATCTAAAGTTAACAAGAAATTACCTCAAACCTCTTTTTGCTTATATACAATATGATTATATAGTATAATCCACAATGCTTTTCAAGGTCTATATTCTAATAATACCATATTTACTTTAACTCAGTTAAAGTCATATATATTCGAATTCCCAAATATAAATAAAGTTCTTCCACAATTACTAAAACCCATTTAAGATAGGATTCTTTAATTTTGCCTTTCTCCAATGCCTCCTAATAGTTTTTATTAGTATTCTCCACTATATCTTCAACAACAAGACATAAAAAGAATAAGGTAAAAATGCCCAAAAGGTTATTGAGTGTAACATTCAGTAGTAAAATCTTGTACTCGAATTGAGAGCAATCCAGTAGAGTAAAACTATCGCCGACCTCTTTTATTAACTCAAAATCAGGTCTTAGGGTTCCAGGGTCTATAAAATCCAGTACAACGTTTGTAAGAAATGCCATAGTAGATTTCTATATAGATTGCTACAATTAAAGTATTTGTTTACGTTCAGATCATTGATTGTTTATTTTGGTGTTCCTCCATCCCTGAGTTGTTGCCTCAGGTATCACGCTAAAAGTAGCCGCAAAATGGCCTCTGAGGCTCGAGGGGATAGATGTAAACGCAGATAGAGCCGTTGATAACTAAAATCTAATTATTCATAAGCAAATATAAACTTTATTCCACAATACTGATAATGACATTTCATTTAATGTGGCATTACTTTTCAAATGCTTATTACTTTTCTGTAGTGATAAAAATATAGTTTGATTTATAAAATTAAATTGTTTTTAGTTATTACAGTTACATTTTTTCCCCCATACAAACTTTCCAAACAAGCTTTTGCAATTTGGCCCTGTGTTCTAATTTTGCCTTAAAAGACGCCATACTGTAGTCGTTGAGTTATTGTGAAATTGCTATGCCTGATGACCCGCGGATTCGTCAAAAGTTGTGAAAATCCTGGATTATATTAGCGCACCCACACAGTAATCTAGGTAGCTACAGAGACAGCGCCTAAGACATCCATGACACTACACTTACAGATATCGCTCTAATACACTTTCCACTCCTACAATAGATATTTATTCTTTCGAAAAGAGTTCCAATCTGTTAAACTGCTTAATTCACTAAACTCTACATTGGCTCCCGATATGATTGCACAAAGCGATAACTGTTTGCGTTTTTCCTTTGGGTATGTCGATGCGTATTTTTTTAGGCCAGCGAGAGCCATTGCTCCCGCCCCGTCAACCAGATGGCGCGTCTCTATTAATTGGATTAGCTTAACTTGATACGGTTCAGCAGAAAAACCCTTACCTTCATATATGTCATGTATAGCTTCAAATAACTCTTTTGCATTTATTACCAGACTCTCATCAACGTATTGTCTGCATAATCTATAGGATTCGCCTTGGGTAGAATGAACCACTTTCTTTGATTCAACCATATTGAAACTCTTCAACGCGAGACTGGCACGTCCTGGTGTATGTTCTGGGGTATTAGTGCAATCAGAGAATTCTACTACAATAATTTTTGTTTCTGGGACGACACATTTGAGAAGGACTGCCATGCCAGCAGTCAAGTCCAAGTTAATGCTCGGGCAGAAAACCGCACTAATGTTGGATCTTTTCCATTGCTTGACAAGCTCTAGCCCCACAGTCGCCTCTCCCGAAATACTATAAGGATCATGAGCTGTTGGAATGTATGCCATACGGTTTTCCGTTTGCAGTCGCTGACACCGCTCCAGAGCTTCGACTTCTGATTTACAGATTACCACCGTCGCATCCAATCGGGAACATTGGGCATCCCTAATACCAGGAACGCCGTCTAACATGAGGATTATTGAAGGCATGTTTAGGAGCTTTGCGGCATATGCAACGGCTACGGCATGATCTCCTGGTTTCAGCATTTAGTAGGTTTGTCTTCAGAATTGCAACGAACCAGTGGTACTCTATTACCATTCGAGTAGGCAACAACTCCCCTCCATCGCTCTGCAAATGGGATTGATGCCATTTTATTGTAGACACCACGAACTCTTGAGGTGAGGGAGGGTTGGAGATCCTCTCTCTTTAGAAAGATCTGACAACCTAATCTTTGTGAAAGATTAATCGCGGCTGTCAGAGGAGTCTCTTCCAAGCAGTCGTATACAGCAGATGTGAGTATAAGCCGTAAATAGTCGGGACACTCATCTTGATGTTGGGAATGCAATGGCTTTGACGAGCCAGGCGGCGTGGAGAGCCATGGTACCGTGCTAGTTTTATCCTGAATGGGATCAAGATAAATTGGTTGAATCAAACTATGGATAGATTCTGCCGGTACAACCATATCTTTGTCAATTCAGAGCCAAACGTGCTTCAATAGTCGGCCCATAGATCTACTTCTGCATATTTTGACGAGTAAAATACTTGGATCCATAAGCTTTTATTTTAATCCGGCTCAGAAGCAGAGCTTCATTTTTTCGTACACATCGGGCATTTCGGCAGTAAGCAGTCTCCACACTGAGTAAGCTTAACGACCCAATTCCGGGATTAGAAGCAAACGATGGAGCTTTCGAGAATTTTTACAACTCCTAGCATACTTCGNTTTTTTTGCTTGTTGAAGCTGGAATTCCTATTTCTCTAGTAGCAGAAAGCGCAGAAAGGCCTTACCTTTTCGGGATCTTCTAGAGATCTGTGCAGACAGAAAAGCATGAGCTGTTTTGGGTGCAAACAAAGCATTTCATGTGATCCGCCGAATCGGGGGAGTAAGAGTAAGCTTGCATCGTGCCATGTACAGAGGAAGGCACGCGAGTGGTCACTATTTTTCCTCGCCGTGGCTCCGACGTGGATGGGTACCTACCTGGGCTGGCGAGCTCGCGAAACAGCTTCGTAACAGCAGGTATTAGTCATTTGGCTCACCATTTTAACTTGATTGAAGTTTGTGAAATGCAAATTATTTGCTATAATGCGTCAGCCTACAGTGACGGCAAACCAGGCGACTCCGATGCCTATGGGATCTTGTTACCGTCGGTTAGCATCTCGCGATGGCTAAGGTGATTGTCGAACCTATTCTTACGTGGATCTCACTAAGTGTCATGATTGTAGGAAATTACTAGGAGCTTGTATGAAACTTTCTCCCAGTAAATCTAATTCACTAAAACTAAGACGTAACTTCAAGGCTGCTAGATTCTTCGAAATACTCTGAATATTTTCTGAAATCCGAGGTGACCACCTGTGTTGCAGCCATTTTGTAAATCTTTTTGCACATCAAATCCTGTGAAATATCCAGTTGATATAATTGGTGTTTACTCACAAATTTTCGCTCCTTTCTGATATTGGAAGCAATTATTTGAAATGGAGACCCCTTACGTGTTGACTGATGACGAAGCTGCCGGCCCCTCGTCAATGCGGCATCTAGAACTCACCTACGGTTCACTATGTTATTGCTTCACAATTCCGGGTCATCTTTACAGCTGTGGGTCAAAATCTGTTCAACGGTTTTCTGTTGTCCTGGCAAATCAGACAACGGAGGAGCTACAGAGGACAGAGCCGGATTCTGTCATTAGTCTTATGATCCAATACCTTGTGTTTCTCGCGACAGAAATTCAGAAGGATAATCAGGGCCAGGAATTTCGGAACTACTTGCAAGTAATCCTTCTCGAGTTTGACCAGGAATTCCTTCGAGATGATATTCATTCCTTTGCAGCCACGCTCCCCGAGGAGCATGAAAGGTTTTCCTTGATTAGATCGTACTGTCTATTGAAGGTGGCCACCAACTACGCGTTTAGTCTATACGAGTCTCAATTGTTTAAAGCCGCTGGTAATGAGAAGGCAACAATCTTTACGATATTTGGCGGACAAGGAAACAACGAACATTACTTTGAGGAGGTGCGAGAAGTGTATCAGCTTTATTATCCATTCATCGGAGACTTTATCGATTCCTGGAGTAAACTTTTAATAAAACTCTCTCAGGATAGTCGCACAGGGGAGCTATACACCACAGCGTTAGATGTTACTGGTTGGTTACAAAACCCTGAGACGACGCCGGACGACAGTTATCTCATCTCGTGTGCCGTTAGCTTTCCAGTTATTGGTATAATCCAACTTGCAAACTATGCAGTGATGTGTAAACTGCTAGGGGCAACCCCAGGAGAAGTACTGAAATATATAAGTGGCACAACTGGTCACTCTCAGGGGGTTGTGGTAGCCGCGGCTCTTGCTTCTGTGGATTCTTGGCAGTCCTTTGCTATAGCTGCAGAAAATGCACTTACAATACTTTTCTGGATAGGATGCCGAAGTCAACAATCCTGTCCACAAATAGTCTTGGATCCGAATAGCATAAAACAGTCAATCGATAATGGCGAAGGAACACCTACACCCATGTTGAGCATTACAGACCTTCCACGGTCCCAACTGCTACAACATGTCGATGAAGTAAATTCCTATCTCCCTGCGAATAAGCAAATAGATATTGCACTCAAAAATGATGATCGAAACACTGTTCTTGCTGGTCCTGCGTCATCTTTGTGTGGATTAAACAACAAGATTCGAGAGCACAAGTGCCCTGCTAGCTTGGATCAAACACGAGTCCCATTTTCAAAAAGAAAGATCCAATTTAAAAATAGGTTTCTTCCAATTACAGCTCCTTTCCACAGCAGGCACCTTGTTTCAGTCTCAGACATTATCAGAAAAGATCTCGAGAGTATTACCCTTCACAGCTCTAGTCTTCGCATACCAGTCTTCGGGACAGAGAGTGGCGAGGATCTGAGGAAGCTAGATACAACAAACCTCATTCCACTGCTTGTTAGCATGGTTATAGATGCTCCAGTGGATTGGCGGAGAGCTACGGATTTCCCAGGTGTAACGCATATTCTCGATTTTGGACCCGGCGGAACGTCAGGAATTGGCACATTTACCCACCGAGCCAAACAAGGGATGGGGGTAAGGGTAATACTAGCAACAGTTTTATCTAGTTCAAATCTAGATATTGGAGCTAAATATGACATATACAGCACAAAACACTCCCTGAAATATGGCACAAATTGGCTTAAACTTTACGGCCCTAAATTGGTGAAAGCTATTGGGGGGACCACGTTTATTGAAACTAAAATGAGTCAGCTCCTAGGCCAACCACCAATTATGGTGGCTGGAATGACTCCTACGACAACCCGGTGGGAATTTGTAGTAGCCACAATGAACTCCGGCTACCACATTGAATTGGCTGGAGGAGGATTTTCCAACTCTAAAGTGATGACAGAAGCTATTCATAACATCCAACGCAGGATACCTCCAGGACGTGGCTTGACGATCAACTTAATCTATGCTAGCCCACGTTCCATACAATGGCAACTTTCCCTTATTCGGCAACTACGTCAAGATGGTACTCCAATCCACGGTCTGACCATTGGAGCCGGTGTGCCATCTCTGGATGTCGCAAATGAATATATCAAAGAACTAGGTCTCAGCCATATCGCTTTTAAACCTGGATCTACGGAAGCTATTAATGCAGTTTTGAAAATTGCGAAGGCCAATCCTGACTTTCCGATCATGTTGCAATGGACAGGGGGACGTGGAGGAGGTCACCACTCGTTTGAGGATTTTCATGCGCCGATTTTAAACATGTATGGCACAATTCGGGCATGCAATAATATAATTCTTGTCGCAGGCAGCGGGTTTGGAGAAGGATCTGATATATATCCTTATATCTCTGGATCTTGGTCCCAGAAGTTTGGATATGCTCCAATGCCATTCGATGGATGCCTTTTTGGAAGTCGGGTGATGGTTGCTAAAGAGGCATATACAAGTGGAGCCGTTAAAAGAACCATTGCTGAGACTAAAGGTGTGGATAATGATCAATGGGAGAAAACCTACGACACTGTTACTGGAGGTATTATAACAGTTAAGTCTGAGATGGGAGAGCCAATACACATGATTGCTACGCGCGGTGTATTGCTCTGGGTTGAAATGGACCGGAATATATTCTCCCTAGATAAAGGCAAACGAATTGCAGCGCTAGAAAAGTATCGAGCTTCCATAATACGGAGATTAAACGATGATTTCCAAAAAGTATGGTTCGGCTGTTCAAATGGCAAAGCTGTGGACTTAGAAGATATGACTTATGCCGAGGTCTTATATCGATTAGTTGAACTACTATATATTAAACGCACAGCAAAATGGATCGACGTTTCCTACCAGAGGATTATTCTGGATTTTATCCGACGTCTTGAAGAACGCTTCATGCACTCAGACACAGCACTATCTATTTTTCAAGATAGCTCTGAACTTCTAGATCCTTATACTGCAATCGAAAATGTTTTAAACACCTACCCAGAAGCACAAAACCAGCTCATGAATATTGCAGATATGAATTACTTTCTTCACGTTTGTCAGCGACCGGGTCAAAAGCCTGTAACATTTGTTCCAGCGCTGGACGAAAACTTTGAGACCTGGTTCAAGAAGGATTCTCTATGGCAATCGGAGAATCTTGAGGCAGTGGTCGGTCAAGATTCAGACAGATGTTGCATTTTACAGGGTCCTGTAGCAGTTAAGCATACCAAAATAGTCGACGAACCGATCAAACAGATCCTGGATGGTATTAATAAGACATTGATTACCTTGCTTACTGGTAACCTTTCCCAAACCGACTTCCAGAAGGGGGACCAAACAGTTGCTACTTTAGGCGACGCTGGAATTGGCAGTACGGTGGCTACAGAGCTAGATGGCATCACGGGAGTTCTCGGCAAAGATGAGATTGAGTATCGTCTGTCATCTTCCAACCCTCCAAATCCTGAAACATGGTTTGCATTTCTTGCGGGAAGATGCAATACATGGCGGCATGCATTATTTATGACAGAAAATATCGTTCAAGACCGGAAATTGCTAAGCAACCCGATTAGACGCATTTTCAAACCTGCGGGTAATGTCCATGTCAGAATTGCCTACCCTGATATACCAAGCCGCACGATAATTACGTTATTTGAGACAACTGCAACCGATTGTCTAGTTTCTAGAGTTGACATCCAGCTAGGCAACGAGAATATGGTTTACGTTAATATGTTTGCTTACAAAACTGCAAACGGCACCCCTGCAATCCTGAGTCTGAAATATAATTTCCTTCCGCAGACCAGGTGTTCTCCTTTGCATGAAGTAATGGAAGGCCGACAATCTCGCATTAAGTCTTTCTATTACCAGCTTTGGTTTGGTAACACAGACTTCAAGAGCGAAGATTTACTAGCAACTCATTCCCGATCCAGAAGCTTCGTTATAAGCAGGAAAATGATCAAAGAATTTGTCAATGCAGTAGGGATTTCTGGAGAAGATTTTCTTGAGCATCCTGGGAAACTAATGAGCGCCCCAATGGATCTTGCGATGGCTATCTCTTGGAAAGGACTGATTGAGCCCCTCTTCTCTGTTGACGCTGACCTTAGCCTACTTGTCCATCTTTCCAATGAGTTCAAAGTTTTGCCCGGCCAAGAATCGTTAAGAGAAGGTGATAGTGTAGAGAGTACAGCTTCTGTTACCGCTATCCTCAATCAGGATTCCGGCAAGCTGGTCGAGGTTACGGCTACTATCACGCGCGAGTGTATACCGGTCATTGAAGTCATATCGAAATTCTTATATCGAGGGACTTATTCTGATTACGAAGATAACTTTCAGAGAACTGAAACATCAACAATATTGACTATTTGCTCTGGCACAGATCTGGCTGTGCTCAGATCCAAAGCTTGGCTTCGCTTTCAAGATTCTGGAGATGGCTATGGTACTGATCTTGTCGGACGCACACTTATTTTTAAAACACAAAGTTTAGTACAATTAAGTGGCAAGGCAGTATATCGAAACATCGAAACTACTGGTAAAGTCTTTCTTAAGATGCCGATTCATGGAGATGTTCAGATTGGGATCGTGAACTACCAATCATCTGTCGCGCAGGGTAATCCAGTTACAGATTATTTACGGAGACATGGCTCACCTCTTACCCAACATGTTTCTCTCAAGAACCCAATTTCCATTAAAACGGAAGCACCGATTCTCCTGAAGATAGCTTCGGCAAATTGGAAATATGCCGAAGCATCTGGTGACTATAATCCGATCCATACATCTCTCATCTTTTCCAGACTTGCAAACCTCCCTGGAACTATCACCCACGGCATGTATTCTAGCGCTGCGGTGCGTAACTTAGTAGAAAGATGGGTTTATAAAAATGAAGTGGGATGTATGCGGCGTTTTTATGCTTCTTTTGTGGGAATGGTCCTTCCAAAGGCTGAGCTGGAGGTGTGTATAACGCATACTGGTATGATTGATGGCTGCAAAATTGTTAGCATCGAGGCTAGCAATGCGGACACAAAGGAGAAAGTTCTGATAGGAGAAGCTGAAATAGAACTGCCCACTACGGTGTACTTATTTACTGGCCAGGGGAGCCAAGAGAAGAATATGGGCATGGATCTCTATGCTCAAAGCCCAGCTGCAAAGGCAATTTGGGATAAAGCCGATGATTTCTTTTTTGATAACTATGGTAAGCAAAGATATCAAAGGATGTTGGTCTAGATTACACTAATTAGAGTCAGGTATCTCACTTCTCGAAATTGTCCGGAAAAATCCCAAAGAACTTACTGTCTTTTTTGGCGGACCTCGTGGACAAGCTATTCGCCAGAACTACATGAACATGGTGCATGAGGTTTTTGAACCTGATGGATCTCCTAAAACCGAGAAGATTTTCAAGGAAATAAATGAGTACAGTTTGTCATATACTCACAGAGCACCAAATGGCCTCCTTTCGGCTACCCAGTTTACTCAGCCTGCACTGACAATTATGGAGATGGCTAGTTTGGCAGATATGCGGTCAAAGGGGTTAGTTTCGCCAAATTGCATGTTCGCTGGTCATTCCTTGGGGGAATACTCTGCCCTTGCCGCTCTTGCCAATATAATGCCTCTCGAAAAATGGCTCTCAATTGTCTTTTACCGCGGTCTCACTATGCAAGCCGCTGTCAAGCGGGATGCAGCTGGCCGCTCGGATTATTCTATGGTAGCCGTCGACCCTAGCAGAATATCTAAGAGTGAGTAAGATCCTACAAGCTTTTGATACGAAATTCTCACACTTGCAAAGGTTTTAACGAGACTTCTCTAAGATACATGGTAGAGAGAATTGCTGATGAGACCAATTTATTGCTTGAGATCGTTAACTTCAACATCGAAAGCATGCAATACGTATGTGCAGGGAGTCTTCAAGCATTAGATTGTTTAACAAATCTAGCAAATCTTGTAAAGGCTACCGAGTTTGACATGACCGTTGAACTATCCTCTAGCAATGGGCAGTCTCGCTTCTCGCAACTGCTGCAGGAGAGTCTGCACAAGACAAAGAAAGGGTCTCAGCCTCTAGTGTTGAGACGTGGGGTTGCTACGGTCCCGCTGAATAGTATTGATGTGCCATTCCATTCAAGTTTTCTCTATCCCAATCTGGCCTCGTTTAGGGATGTTTTACTACAGAACATTAGCCTAGCTTCCATCGATCCAAAGACTCTCATTGGGAGGTACGTTCCAAACGTCACCGCACTCCCATTCGATATTACAAGAGAATATTTTCAGAAGGTTCACTATATTACTAGGTCGCCAGTTATCGAGAAGGTTCTGGCTGGTTGGGATCCGGATTACAATTCATCTCCAAGTACACCTGGCACGGCAAGTACAGAATGGGAGGTTGTGGCATGATCTAGTGTCGAGATCTGCCATAGTATGTGCCATAGGTTGAACTACTTTCAATATCAACAACGACGGGATCAACAGCAGAAACTGAAATAATTTTTCTCTTTCGAAAAAGTATGAGGTAGAGCTTATGCGTTTTTCAGTCATTTCAGGTACTACAGAAAGTAACAATAATAATCAGGGATTTTCGGGACACACCAGAACATCACAGCTTCAAATATATATAATTTCGTATTACTAAATAAGCTAGAAACTGGATGGCTGATAACAAAATCCTCCAGATCAGCCGATCAGCCATTTTGGTCTAGACACTCGTAGTATTCCTCAATATATTTGTGCTATACATGTCTGAACCGCTTATTGTAACCAGAATCGTAACATTTACCTTCCCACATTAGAGTCGAGTTATCATCATCACAGTTGATAATCTTAACGAAGAAATTTCCCGTATTATTCTTAGCAGCATTCTAGTACAGCGGCCCTAATTCAGAATCTGTACCTACCGCAGCAATCTCAGTGCAAAAAATAAACTCGTCCAAGTAGTCACTGTAGGAGGGAACGAAGGCATTTGGAACGTTTTACCAGAGCAATATTGTCTAGCCCGTCAAGCAGATTCTTGATAGTGTCCTGGGTGAGATTTGTATAACATCTGCATTTCTTTCATTGTATCCAGCGGATGGTGAAGGCTGCACAAAACGACGAAAGCTGTTATATTCTGAAATGTAAACTGGAAGGCTTCGATGTGCGGTATAGTAGAATCACTAAAACTTTCAAGTATCACGTGTAATTCTTGTATATTATATTTAATTATTTAATTATTTATAATTCATTAAATAGGTATCAGATAAACAACTTATGAAATAAATTTTAATTGTAAAATTTTGGGTTGTCATGTGAAATTGATAGGAGTACGTAATCCTAAAAGTTTTACCTGCTCAATTCAAATTCTTCTGTAGAATCTTGTATTGATCGTCATCTTCATCTGTCAAACTTCGATACAAATCTCTAAATGCAGACTGCTGAGAGAGAAGAACGGTCGGATTTTCGTATTCCAAGAGACGTCCCTTATCAATGACTGCTACTTTGTCGAAATCAAGAATTGTTTTTAGTCTGTGCGCAATCGCAATTATGGTGTACTCCTTAAAATCCTCCCGGATGATTTGTTGCATAACTTCCTCAGTCTTCTTATCAACACTTCGAAAGCCAATTTGTTAGCATAAAAGTATCTTTTGAAATTAGAGTAGCAAGTCTCACCTGCTAGTTGCTTCATCTAGGACAAGAATCTTGCCTTTGCGCAACAATGATCTTGCTAGACTCATAAGTTGCCTCTGACCATGAGAGAATGTACCCTCATCTATCATTATATCAAGACCTCCTTTCTCGTTAACCATTGTCCAGAGCCCCACTTTTCGGAGGGCTCCAATAACATCCTCTTCACTCGCAGTCTGGAAGGGATCAACGTTCAGTCTAACAGTCCCGTATAAAAGGTAAGGATCCTGGGGAATTGCGATTAATCTGGAACGTATCGCATCTCGGGGTAGTGTAGATATATCAATGCCATCAATGGTTATGGAGCCTGATTCAATATCGAGTAGTCGAAAAATTGTTGAAACGAGAGAGCTTTTACCACTACCTCAAGGTTAACAGCCGAACACTCTTAGTGGTTAGAAAGAAGAGATACCTTCCACTCCTTCCACACACTGCAATCTTCTCTCCGGCCTTGATCGACAACGTAACAGTTTGGAGAACTGGGTCGGTTCCTGTACTACATCTGTGTTAGGACAAGAAAGAAACGATAGCCTAGCTTAGTTTACGGATCTCTTACCTATAAGAAGCAGATATATCCTGTATAAGAATGCTGCCTTCCGTAGGCCAGTCAGAAGGTGGATTTGTTTTTTCTGTTGGAAGATTTTCGGACTCAGTCACGGTGGCGAAGGTTCTTATTCTCGAAACAGCCCCGATGGAGGTCTCCAGGCTAGTCCAGTATGTAATAAGATCCTTAATACTAGTGTTGAAATTTACCACATTAACTAGCGCAACGCCTACAAAGCCTCCACTCAGCTTTCCTTGAGTAGCAACGACAATCGTGACCAAGAGAACGGCGAGGCCGGCAAAAGTCAAGTCGAGCACGATATTTAGCCAACGCTGAACGCAGTACAATAGATAGAATGGCTTCTGTGACTGGTTAAGAAGCTCCCGATTTCGATGTTTCAGATTGTCTTCCCAGCATAAAGCTCTGATTACGGCGAGGCCGTTGAGTGTCTCGAGGAAATGAGAAAAGAGAGGAGACCTTGCTTCGATATCCAACAATCGAAGCTGTCTGGAAGTACGAAGATAGAACTTCTGTATAGCATAGAAAATGGTAATGCAAAGAGGGATAACTGCGGCGATGTATCTTGCTGAGACAGATACAAAAATCATTTGGGCAGAGCATAACATTCCAGCTGGGAAAATATGTTAGTGACTTCAAACAGATCCTATCACCGTGTGGAATTACCTAACGCTGTGTTGAGAAGAGCTATTGGAAGCTCCATATCAACGAGCTGGAGATCTTGGCTGAATCTGAATACAAGTTTAGTAAATCTTATGACTAGTTATTTACTCCACTAACCTATTCAAAGTGATTCCCGTGTCCGTATTGGCGAAGAAAGACATTGGAGCGCTTCATTGAGTCAGTCTATGCCGTACATATCATTAATAGCTAAGGGATTCTCACCTTAATGTTGTTTTTAGGATTATCTCGTGGAGAGTCCCAGAGGTTCTAGGCACCAGGTTGACCATCAAGAACCTCGAAACATTTAGCATATATTCACATTTATCGTAGAAATTAACTTACCAGCAAAGGCAAACTATTCCTAAAATCGCCAATACTCCGAAGGCCAGATAAACCCCGAGATATAATGCAATGTGTTGATTTGGGTGAGACTCGTTTGACTGTGCCCACAACATTACCCACTCGGCTAGATTCACAAGTTAGCCCCGAGAGATATTTTATGGGATCCCAGAATATATTACAGGGAAATGAAAGACAAAACACTGGCCAGACTGCCAGCACCATAAACGCTGTCAAGACTTTCCACCCGATGATAGAGGCATAGTATTTATAGACCTGAATATCACCTACTCTCCGAGCATCGTCATCATTGCTAAGTGTAGACATAGCCCTCATAGAAGAATGAGGTTTTGAAAAAGATGCAGTTGATTCCTTGGGAGTTTTGGGCTCACGACGCGTGATAGTGAGACTCTGAACGTAGCCGTTGGTGGTATTGAGCTCTTCAAAAGTTCCTTGTTGTACGAGTCTCCCATCATTACCCAAGGCAATTATATGATCCGCATAAACGAGTTGATCGACTAGTTATGTAAGAGACTTCCTTGCGAGGAGATATGCTGATTTGACTTCTACCTACCTAAATTAGTTGCAAATATGACCGTAGTTTTTGCCCTGCGGAAGAGGCCATTCGGGCCAAAGACTTCACTAAAGACATGTTCTCCAGTAGTAGCATCTAAGCCACTAAGAATGTCGTCTACAATTACGACGTTCGCTCTTGAATACAGGGCTCGTGCCAATGCCTAAAACTCCAGATTAGAGTTGTTAATCTACATTAAATGAAAAGCAATAACTTACCAAGCGTTGTTTCTGCCCACCAGAAAGAGTCATACCGTTACTGCCGACTTGGGTTTGGTCTCCCAGTGGAAAGTGATAGAGATCTTGTTCCAATGCACAGGCACGAACAACAGTGTCATACCAAGGTTTGTCAAACTTTGATATGCCTAGAATATTTTCTTGCACTGTCCCATTAGTTATCCAGGG
The DNA here is from genome assembly GCA_002812745.2 of Scytalidium lignicola. Lineage (NCBI taxonomy): Eukaryota > Fungi > Ascomycota > Leotiomycetes > Scytalidium > Scytalidium lignicola. The sequence continues at coordinate 43,984 of NCSJ02000156.1, forward strand.
CGTTTGCCCACAGAATGCAGCTCGCGAAAACGAAGTCTCTAGAGATCCGTCAAAGTACGTAATCTCTCCTAGCATAGTATGGAGTAGAGTTGATTTTCCTGAACCAACCGGTCCGATGATCATTACCAAGTCCGAATCGTAGATTTGAAAATCAAGGTCGCAGATGACAGTATCTTGTCCCCTGGCCCACCAGGAACTTCCACCGTGAACGCATACCATAGCCTTGCGGTTGTTAGGGCGTTGGGAAATAGTGTCTTGAGAAGGTAAACTCGTCATTGCTATTCCCCCCTCTTCAGTTTCTGGATCTGCCATATTTAGTGGAGGTGGTCTCCTATGCTCTTCTCGGTTTTCAATAACAAGGTATTTTCTAATCCGTTCTATGCATCCTATAGCAGCCATTGTGTTTGTGCCTGATTCTACTAAGGTGCTGAGAGGAGAGGACAGGAGAGCAAACAGCGTCAGTGCTGTAAATGCGGTCACAGTGTCCAAAGTTCCACTACCACGGTGTCTATCAATCAAGACAAAGATACCAAATGCGATTGGTGGTGACATTGCGTTGCCGGTATAGGCTGTTTCAAATTCGGTCAACGAAATCACAACACAGGAGGACCTGGATATGCTCACCTAAACCCAAGACAATAATCAGAAGCTCTCGAAATTTCCTTGAAGCATTTATTTCAGCAGTTCTAAGGCCAAGAATATTTGATAAGAGCCGAGAAGTAAGACCAGACATTTTAACACCCTTAATGCTGCCGAGCATTGCGGCGGTTGCGGCAACTCTGATTTGTATTGCTTCAATCCACGCCTTTTGGCGGGGTGCAGCAGCTCCAGCTATCTTCAGAGCCACGAGTGTGCAAACTAAATCCATCCGGTTAGCAATAGATCACGGCTGATCTTATGAATATTGGAGAAATACTTGATGTTATAACAATTGGTGTTATAGTTGCTACACCTAGTTCGAGCCAGAGCAAACTGAGACACAGAATGATTTCAATAATTGACCCCCAGGTATCGTGGATATATATCAAGCCTGAAGATATTCTCTCTACATCTGTGCTCATCATAGTAACAGCTGCAGAATCTGCTACAGCGTCCATACTTAATGACAGCGTCTTGTTATACACTAGCGGGATCAAATTCCCCCGCAATAAGGTGATGACTCGATAAGTCATATGCTGGTAACGCGCTGTTGAGATCTTGAAGACATTATTAGTAAAGATCCTCTCTAGTTAAGAGGTACAAATTACAGACAGCAATTCCAATATACACAAGAGCATAAGCCCCGACCAGACCCCACCCAATATTATTCGAGTTAGCACTCATCGGTGCAGACGCATAGCTCACAACTCTCTTCACTAAAAAAGGCTGCGAGAATCGAAATCCAATCAATGCCAGCCGTGGTGGGATTCCGGATATCAGGCGCCATCTAAACTGGTGGACTGCAGCCCAAAGCAAGGAATTCTTGGACAGCTGATTTGGCACTAAAAGATCAACATAAGTTTGGAAACAATTTGGGGTTGTTAGATGGGGCATCCTACATGTGTTCCACCGATGCACCAGTTGAAAATTTGACAATAATTCTGGATCAATCGAGGGAAGATCGTCTAGAGACAAGGTCTTCTTGAAACCTTTGCCAAGGAGTGGATTCAGCCACCAGAACAGGCATCTATCGAAGACATTCGAGACAGCTTCCATTGCGTAATCTGCGTACTTCTCTTTCAAAACACTTCGTTTGCTAATTGATTCTAGGACAACTATCACACCTTTCGTAGCAGTTGCTGCTGTAAACATTGCCGCCGAGACGCTATTGTTGGGCATTGACCATAATGTTCTAAGTTGAGCTATATCAAAAAGGCAAGAAAATGCGAAGAAGACAATCAACACAGAAGAGGGCTTGATACTGCGTGTATGCTCGAGATAAGAGAGCAGGAGAGAGCAGAGAGCACCAGCCACTGCGAAGCCATTTGATACAATCGATAATTGGGTCTTGGGTATGCTTGGAAAAGTCCGGACAATCAAGAACACGAGCTGTAGTATTGCAAGAATACTTAGGCCGACCTGTGAATTCTCTGAGCTGGTATCCAAGATGTAGAAGGATCTGTCACTAAGTGCAGACAAGCAGATGGTTTGGACTCTACTTACTAGTTTGGAGATACATAATGTACCGCCATTCGCCACCCTGTCATTTCTCCGCAGCTGTGATACTCGTAGAGAAAATAGCAGTAGAAACAGTGCTAGCGGCGCAATCGTCAAGATGCTCTCCTCGAAGAGCAGCGTAAAGTCGAAATTTTCTCTACACCCGTGGACTTGCGGACCCCAGGCAGCCTCCACCGCAATAGAGCACGACGCGGTGGTGTTGGACATTGTTGCATTGATGAGCGACGAGTAAGGGATGTTTCGCACTGGTAGTACTGAGGATGATCTGGATGGAGAGGAGGTAAATAGGGAAATACAATGAACAAGTCCTAAAGTCCTCCTCAATTTGAGGGCCTGTTCACAGGGCTGATTCTAAATTAACTCGGACACGTTCAAACAACTCCGTGAGTGTCCCCAGCGAGGCACACCGTACGTTGAACACGGTCATCCTTCTAACATTATGGGATCCACCCAACATCGGAGCCATATAGTACAGTAAGGGTCAGTTATCTCCAAGGGCACAACCTGATTGGGCGAAGTCTCGGAGTAGGCTGGGAGGCGGAGTAGCCGACATTAACAGACACTAGTGATGGCGCTGTACAGCGACATCTTCTAACCTCGTATTTCCTAATATTTGCACTCCGAAATGCTTGAATGCAGGCCTTGAAGATAGAAGTTCGATTGAAGTCCGCTGACTGCACATATTTGCGGAGCTCGCTTAGTCCCAACTCCGGATGCACGCTGACGAAGTTACTTTTGCGAAGCGCCCAACCTCGGAGTCGGAGTTGCGACTGCGCCACAAAACTTCTCCTGCAGTTACCCAGCGATGCTATGCAAGACTCAAGAAATACCCATGTCCTCGAGACCTGGTGCGCAACCAACTACCATGCAATATTCAATCATGCAAGGCCAACTAGCTGCATTGGATGCAAGAGAGCTATTGCAGTGGTAACATTGAATACCTTATGAGGTGCATGCAGCTCCCAAGACCTTCGGCGTGCCCTAGATGCTTGAATAATAATATTTTTTATAATAAACACAAAAATGAAACAAATAAAATATATTACAAGTCATAAAATCTAATGATCCACCCGGAGATCTACATTGGTTTAATTACGATTTCATGTAGAATATCCACGTAGAACCAAAATTTAGTGGGTAACAAGTCTCAATTTAGTAATCTATAGGTTTTCTCTACCTTAAGTTTACTTTTCTATACGACATTCTACTTCATCTGCAGCGGCGTTTCCGAGAGTGCGAGACTACTGTTGAATACCTGGTGTAGGCTGGCAAGTTCAGCGAAATGCTGCGCTATCTTCAGCCCTTGGCGGTTGTGCTCTTCAACTTGTACCAGGGTCCACTTGCAGTTCGTGAGCTTGTTGGAAGCATCACTCTGGCCATCCAGTGGGGCATAAACTTCACCACCGGTACCAGATTGTGGCGGTAGGAAGGACATCTGTTCTCCCATGGCTGACTGCGCACTGGGCAGTAAGCCCGAGAGCTCGAACGCATTGCGAGGAGCTACCGTCATTCGTCCGCGCTTGAAGACATACTTAGCTATCGACGAGGCAAAAATGATATTCCGTGGATTGTTATCCAAGCTGTTCAGCTCATTTTCGAGTTTCCCACTTCCACTGCTTGGCTGTGACCTGACTACGCCCGGCTTCACAAAATGGCTGATCAAGTATAGCCATTTCTGATCCCAGCACAGAACTCTTGTCCAAACTTCGTACTTTTCGTACGGCTTGATCTCCTTGTTAAATGTACAAGCTGTCCCTCCAAGAGCCATCTTGAGGCTTCCCATCTTCTTGCTTGTGCCAGTTTTATTCCGAGACGGGGATAGAATGCTCTTGAATAGTTTGCAGATCAGGCTAGTATGGTTAAGATCCAGGTCTGTAAAATAGGTGCTATTAGACTTGTGGAGGTTGTAATCGCACTCAAATGCCGGGCTGCGTGAGGAAGTCACTACGGGCGCGAATATTGCCTGAAATCCATCCCTAGAGACATCCACTCGCCGTGAGCGATGTAAACCAAAATGATGATACATTATGCTAAAAATGCGGAGCTGAATTGTCAAGTCACATGAGCTGTCGGAAGGCAAAAGGTGATTCCAGTTGCAGAGGCTTACATGCCACACTCCCCACAAACTTTTAAAATTCGCCGACAGAAACACCACCACACCCACCCAGACTGTATAATTCAAAATTATGACCATCATTCTCAATACATAACGCTTCTGAAGATTGGATGAAGGAAGGGTAGAACAGAAAGTCTGCGGTAGAAGTTCTCAACGGAGCCAAAGGATGGAATCCCACATTCTGGACCTTATATGTCACGTAAAGGCTATAAAAATTAAATAAGGTTCATGAATGAATAGCTAGAGGGGAAAATTGTACCTCTGCTAGTACTGCAGGCTGACTATCGTTGAATGACAGCCATCGCTATCCGAAAACCTTCCTAAACTTTAGCCCAATAAACCCGCTACCATTACACTAACCTATTTTCTGCTCTATGTAAGCGATCATCTCCTATTGATTTAGTTTTGCCATAGATTTGCTGTAGTCCCGTTTTGCACTCGTTCTTCGCAAAAGCGTAAGCTCTCAGTAAGCTCGCGTCGAGTGACACCAGTGCGGCAATATACTGCACTCTGAAACTGATAGACTAGTTAAAGTACTCTGAGCTATAAATATAGACTTCACTCTTGTGTTAATGTAGAAGATATAACTACATCATTACACAATATTTTGTCCGCCCAAAACTTTCGTACAGTTCAGACTTCATATAATCAATAAAGTTCATGATGTACCCAAAACCTACTCCTCCGGAGACAATTAGTATGTCTGGATGTTTTTTGAAACCAATATTAGCTCTTTTGTATATACTGACTGTATGGGAAGATTGGAGCAAATTTTCTCCTGCGGCAATAACTGGTGAGCTTGGATAACATAAGTGGTCTTAGGGACTATAAACATATACTTATCAACCTGGCAAAAGTTAATGGACACTGTGAATCACACTACAGCCATAAGACAGGAAAATGGACCCAGCCAGAATTCGTACAAGATCCTTTCTTGAAGGTTCATGGTCTTGCTTCGGGCCTCAACTACGGTATAGACATCACCATTAGAACAAAAACAGAAAATAGAAGTCAGGCTGAACAATTATGCTAGGCCAGCAAGCATTTGAAGGGATGAAAGGTATCTAATTCTCTCTCAAGGTTGACTTCAGCAACTTGAAGTTTCTCCTAATACCTTTACAGCCTTCCGCCATCCCAACAACGACATCTACATTTTTCGTCCGATTCAACATGGCCTTCGTATGGCCCACTCAGCATGTGTCATCTCCATCCCCCCTCCTCCAATTTCTCTATTCCTTCGCTGTGTGAGACTTGCTGTCTCTCAAAACGCTGCCTACGTTCCTCCTCATGGCACTCCTAATTCTTTTATGTATATTCGTCCGCTACTCTTTGGCTCAAGTCCACAAATAAGCCTTGTGCCACCCGATGAATACACACTTTGCGTATATGTCACACCTGCGCAGTCTTATCACGGCAGCCAACCGTTAGATGCCGTCATTTTGGAGGAATTCGACCGCGCTGCACCACGAGGCACTGGAGCGGCAAAGGTAGGAGGTAATTACGCTCCAGTAATGCGCTGGAGTGATCGTGCCCGCAGCGAGGGCTACCATCTCACGCTACATCTTGATAGCAAGACGCATACTGAAATTGACGAGTTCTCCACCTCGGCTTTTCTTGGAATCAAGACGCAAGCAGGGGAACAACCAGTTCTTGTTGTTCCAGATAGCGCAGCTATCATTGCGAGTGTAACAAGCCAAAGCTGCCAAGTTTTGGCTGAAGCTTTTGGCTGGAAAGTCGAAAAAAGGGCTGTATGTCTTCAATCCAACGAATTTATAAAAACAAATACTCGGTCTTGATTTATATGTCTAACTTATTGCCAGATTAAACTCGATGAGCTTTCATCTTTCTCTGAAGTCATTGCTGCAGGTACTGCAGCAACTCTTGTCCCTGTTCGTTCTATTACATCTAAGTCCACGGAGCAAAAATTCTCTTTCAATTGTAGCGATCTGGCTCCCGGACCAATGTGTATGATGTTGTTGGATGCAATCCAGAAGATCCAGCAGGGTGATGCCGTAGATTTCTTTAATTGGTGCGATCCAGTGGAAGGCAGGAAACCTGCAGCCCTACCTGTGAAATCAGTATTGACGGGCCTAGAGAAGCACGTGAAAATTAGTGTGTGATATTTGTGTATAGTTAGTTCTAAATGTTTAATTCGTGGCAAAAAGTTACATAATAAAGTTATTACAGTATTAAATTAATATAGGTGTTAATGACTAATACAAGTTAAAGGCTTGCTAATCACATCCTCATCTCTACTAAATATTAGATGAAACCAAGTAGAAGGCCAATAGGGTACTTCGGACTAGTTACAAGGGGTGTGCCAGAAAAACCTATTGCTCTTTTAGACCCTTAATTAATCTCCCAACGGTTAGAAGATCATCTTTTCTTTAATCGGAACAATGAAGATTGCGCTTATTCACTGATACTCTAATGGCTAGCCGGATGAAATACGTTTGTAGTGTTGGTTGTCTGCTTAAACCAGTTAATATTGCTATTCTATGGAAGTTGAATATCTTATTGTAACTTCTATTCTATATCGTTATTGCTGTTATTTATATAATCATCTGCTGATTAGACGCTAGCACTAAGAAAAAGGAAAGAAGTGAAAAAAAAAAAAAAAAACCAAGACAAGAGATACAGGCCAAAATAGTTTAATCATAACAAAGATATAAATCATGTCGTCATGCTTCCCTCTCCAGGTACCGGCATATCCGTATATCATTGTTGCTGCACGTAACTTGCAATATGACTGTCGATCGCACTATTTCTATAATCAGCCTTTGTTACTTTAAAGAAATCTTTTAGGCAAATATTTACCGCCCGCTAGGATCTGTTTGATTAGACCATGTTGGAACCCACCGATTAACTGTCTCAGCGCAGGAAGGTGGGAAGTGCTCATCAAACATTTTCCTATACCAGTATCTGAAATGTAGAAACAAATATTAGCATATAATCCACGCACTGGAGATGTAAATTTACATACGCTTCTTTCGTGTCTGGAATATCCTTTCCCCAGTTCGCTGGTGGATTTCTCATATCATCATCTGTAACGGCAAGCTCCGCATTGTCTTTAAGAGCATCGATCCAACCATAGCCTACTCCATCGCTGAACTGCTCCTTTTGTCTCCAGAGAATACTCTCTGGAAGGTATGGCTGTGTGCCATCCTCATCGGAAGTATCGAAAGCCTTACGAAGGATATACTTCTCAATCCGATCTTCGGTGATCAGTTTTTCGAATGGGTCAATATTCATCGCAACTTGGAGAAACTGCAGACAAACGATTAGTATATCAATGGTTTAGTATAAAAATGGCGTGCTCACTTGAGTATCTAAGAAAGGCACTCGTGCCTCAACACCCCAAGCCATCGTTGACTTATTAGCTCGGAGACAATCAGAGAGGTGTAAGTTTTTAACCCGTCGCACAGTTTCCTTTTGAAATTCCTGCTTATTCGGTGCCCCTTTGAAATAGAGATATCCACCAAAGATCTCATCACTTCCTTCACCACTTAAGACCATTTTAAAACCTAAGGCCTTGATTTTGCGACTAAGAAGAAACATAGGTGTGGAGGCACGAATAGTAGTGACATCAAAAGTTTCTAAATGATAAATCACATCAGATAGTGCATTGAGGCCTTCTTCGATAGTGAATGTTAAGCTGAGATGGTTTGTACCCAGAAACTTCGCAACCTCAAGTGCTGCTTTTGAATCTGGAGCTCCTGGCAGTCCAATTGAAAAGGTGGTAATCTGTGGCATTTGTACTAGATTATCCAAAACTGTTCCATTGGTCTTGGGCATTTCCGTGATCGCTGTTCTGGCTGCAGACCAGAGCCTGAATCTTTCACGCTGGGCAATGGAAGCCACAAGACTTGAATCTAAACCGCCGGAAAGCAGAACTGCGAAAGGTACGTCTGTCATCAGACGCTTTCTTACAGAATTCTCTAGGGTTGCTCGGAGGAGTCGGTAATCAATAGGATTTGTTGGCATTCGCGAAATCTCTAGCCAGGCCGGGTTGAAATATCTAGTTGTTTCGCCTGTCAGAGAATCGTAGACATGTCCAGGAGGAAATGTTATGATCCTGTCAGCGATAGGGGAAAGTGCCTTCAACTCAGAAGCGAAGAGGACAGTCCCAGTCAGCTCGCTTGACCATCCTTGATAAAAGCTGGTTATACCTATCGGATCGCGAGCGGCGATGGTTCTATTGAGTCTCTTGTCATGTAAAACGAATGAGAACATGCCATCGAGATGCTCTGCAACGTTGACACCATACGTCATATACTATAGGCAGTTAGGTCAAAATTGCTGTTACTCTCGACGTTAACATACCAGCGGTATGATCACTTCGCAATCAGATGAGGTCTTGAAGGGATACGCCTTTTTAAATTGTTTGCGAATAACTCGATGGTTATAAATTTCTCCGTTGGCAATCAGAGCGATTGAGTTATCGCTGTTTGTGAGAGGCTGTGCTCCATTTTCTTTAAATATTTTAGAAGTTGACCTATTTTCTGATCGATAGCGGTAACTCACCAACACCAACGATACTTAGCCGTTCATGAGCCAAGACTGAACACTCAAAGGTTAATATCCGTAGTTTATCTAGTGATGCTTTTAGATAATGTACTAGTATTATTTACTGTTAAATTGCCACCTAGAGTCATGTTAGTAATATGTTACCTACAACAGAAGTGACTTACTCCAGTCCGGACCGCGATGACGAATGCTATTATTCTATGTTAACCACATATTTTCATAATAAATGTGCTGATTTCCTACCATTTTGCAAGTCGCAGTGCGCTTGGCTTGAAGGCTTGGACGTCGGGATGACTAGAAATATCATGTCAAGGTTGAACACTGAAGCAGTAGGGAAGGGCTTTTACTTGTGACACGCAAAGATTCCGCACATTTTTGCTGATTGAAAGCTGTGATTTCGCGCTTGACCCTCTGCTGTAAACACAGATATTTATTTCATTACTACTTCGTCTACTATCTCTCCATGTAGTAATACTAGGTCCCACCCACCCGCTTTACGGTTGCCGATGGATCTAGATACACGTATGCCGTAAGCGTAATGTAGTTAACGTAAGTCCTAGTCCATCAGTTATCCCAGCTTACCAGTTTTCCTTCCCTACCAATCATTAATTCTAACACAATTCCTTTCAATTAACTAATTGATTATTATAAAAATTTTCGTATAGATATTTCAATCAGATTATTGCATTTTTTTAATTAAAAAAAAAAAGAAACCATTNAAAAAAAATTGTTTAACAGGAAATTGTATAACACCTGCAAAAATACTATTTCCAATGGTAACTAGTACTGGGGTAACCTGTCATCTGGGAATTACATTACAGTAATCCTACAGCGTAAGCGCACATTAGCTTTATCTAAAGGTCTCACCCGAAGCCTTTTCTTACGTGTATAAACATGGCTTATATTTCTAAGTAAGCTGCCTTTATCTTTGGTGTTCAAACATTTGATCCTCATCAGCTAGTTTATGAGACCGTAGTCCTTAAATTCATAGATATCATACATACTCAGGTTGCCTCCATACAGAATAACGATAAAATCCCTTGAGCTTCATTAATACGTCGACCTTGGATATATAAAAACTTAATAGATAATAGATTTTGTAGCGATTNAAAAAGATCTTGAACTTCATAGAATATTGAAACAAACATGAATAATGAAGTTTGATAAATGGTAGAGGCATCCGTTTAATCTTAACCAGATTCAGGTTGTTTATTATAATAAGAGAAACATATAGTGGGTGGACACAAGTCTAAGCGAATGCGATTCTTTGGCNTTTTTTATGCATGCAACCACCACACTTCATATTGCAATTAACAAATCAATTCAAAACCAATTAGAAAACAGATTTTTGATTTGGAATCAGCACTAGCTAAAGATCATATAGCTATACAACTAGCTATTACAACCCTTGTTTAATATTTTGTATACCATCCTTCAGCTGCAATAACTGCATCTACTTTCTTTGGTATCTTATCCATTAGACTATTCAATAATTCCACATCCAAAGCTTCCCATGCTTCTTTTGTGGCCCTAATTAATAATTTTTTAATCGTTTCATTATCCTTCAAATATTCAAGCTTAGGATATAACTCAATAATCTTTTGTTTGAGTAATTTCTAGACGTTTTCAATGGGATTCATATCTGGAGAATAAGGTGGCCAATCTTCCACTGTTATAGCCATTTCCTCAAACCAGTCACGAATAATATGAGCTGTATGAATAGGTGCGTTATCTTGCATGAATATAGAATCACTATCAAGGACTGTAGGCAGGTATTGCTCGAATATTTCAAGATATCGCCGAGCAATCACTTCTCCATGTTCTGAATCAGGGTCTCCTCGCATAACCACAAGATCTGTACGACAATTATGACCAAAACAGCCCCAAAACATAATTGTTTGACCTCTTGAAGGTTTGCCTTGAACTGCTTATGATTGTAAGGTTTCACCTGTTGTTTTGGTTGAGTAATTGTAAGTCAAATAAAGGTAGTTAAACTGACCTCGTTTCCTATAAACAAAATCCCATTTGCCTCCCTTTCTACGCTCAATTGAACACTCATCTGACCATATCCAACGTCTCCAAAAGGCTACACTTTGACTATTGTTTCTAAAGGCCCAAATTAATTGTTTACCTGCTAATTTATCATTCAAAAGTGGCCGTTTTGAGCATCTCCATTTTTGTATACTAGATTTCTTCAAAAAGCGATATATAGTCTTTTTGGAGACAGGTATAGGCAATTCACGAGCTAATTGAGCTGCAGTAATTTTGGGTTTGGCTTGTATGAGCCTGAAAATTGATCTTTGATCGCGTAAGCTCAATAAAGAAGGTGTTCTAGCACGTGGTTTGGAGATGTAAGAAACTTGGTGGGAAGCGTTGTTGAGAACTGAACGTATAGTTGAGTTACTATAGCCTTCATTCTGTGTAATTTCGGATATTTTAACTCCATTATCGCGTGCCCCAACAATTCGAGACCTTGAATTTGGGGACAGCTCAGCTAAGGGAGGTCTAGAGGTTCCTGGAGTCCGTGGCATTGATTTGTATGGAAGGTGTGGTGGGGGAGGATGGCGCGGATTCACGCGTTTTCGCGTTTTCGCTTAGACTTGTGTCCACATACTGTAACGAGAGGCTGTGAGTGAAAACGTACGATTCTGCATTTAATAGGATTGAACGTAAACTGAAGCCATTACAATTCACATAATCAACCAATCTTTACCTTATTTAGTGATTTTGTTTTTTATCTAATTTAATAATTCCTCATTCATGATAATGTTAGAATATAATATTATGTATCATGACAACACATCCACTTATCACTCTCACAGTGCATCCGAGATGATTGAAATACGATTAATTATAAGACAAAGGTGATGTTTATTTCAGCTATTTATACAATTGAAGTTTGAAAATCATATTTTTCTGGTGGAACAAAAGAAAATTCCTAATATTGGAAAGAGACGAACAACGACAATTAAGTAAACTAGAGCTAACAATTCCACCTCAGCTCTACTATTAAACTGCCATTCATATTAAGCACCCACAGCAAGAGGCTTCTCCCCTGTACTAGATCTCACATTAGCTCTTGATTCTTCTACAATGCTCTTTCTTCTAATCCGCACTAATTGCTCAGAGGCACTCGCAATTGTTCTCTCAAACTCTCCAATCCAAAGTTTAATCTTGTCTTGATGCTTCATGCGCGTATTGTAAGCAAAACAAAAGTTTAAGCAATCATTTTCCAATGTCACAGTGATGTGGAGTAGTGACCACCGTTTCACATTGTGCCCACTAGCCCCAAAGCCACCATCAAATCCATTGTGTAGTTCAAGGCGGGTGCCACTTCTGGTAACTTGCTGGTACGCACCGAGGTAATTGATCATCATCTCCATTGGTACATGATCCTTGAACGCATCCTTGCAATTTGGAGCTAGGTATCGCGATGCGAAATATGGTGCGCCATTTCTAGGAATTGCTCTACGAGTTTCCGTGGTTCGCACGAGTGTATCGATGATGCCATCACCGTCCTTGACAGGTACATATACCGGGCACAAAGTGGTGAACCATCCGACAGTTCTAGATGCGTCAATTGCCGGATCCCATGAGTCTCGGCCATGACTGAAGTTGAAGATTGTTGGCGTTTTGCGATCCTGAAAGACTGCATGGAAAGAGTGGAGTAGTGTTGAAATGAAAATATCTATAGGTTCGGTTTTGAGAGCTGTATTGAAGCTACCAATGAGTAGCGCCGTTAAATTAGAATTGACACTGACCACTTGTTCAACGGTATCCTGAAGTGTGTTGGTGCGGTCTTTCATATTCCAGTATTCAAAATTTGCAGGTGCNAAAGTCAACCGGTAGGATGGAAGAGGGCTCAGAATTCTGGACGTGCTCCTTTTGGAGGCGGCACCAAGTCTGGAACGACAGAGGCTTTGCTGTTGACAGAATACCAAGGTCGAGATATTCTTCTAGATCCTGTAGGACAACGCTCCATGAAACAATGTCGATAACAAGGTGGTGAGCGACCACGAAGACGAATTGCTGTTTTGGGTTGATGTTCACAAGATCAACAGCCAAGAGTGGTCCGCTCTCGATATCAAGACTTGTTCGGCTAATCTCGAGAGATGTCTTGACAGATTCTAGACTCACTGCTTCATGTACTGTGTATCGATATGATCCTGAAATATCTCTAGTGATCGACTGAATCCAATTTCCCTTTTCATCTCTGCTAAAACGAGAGCGTAACATGGAATGATGACTGATAACTGCTTCGAATGCCCGTGCTAGGTCTCCCTCAGAAGTTTCTTTTGTTAGACGCAAGCAGAAACTGAAATTATAGTTCTTATTGGTGCTCCGAGAAAGCTCATCGTCCCCTAATGCGTAGTCGGCATAGAACTGCTGAATGGGCGACAGGCTGAAGGGTACATCTACTTCCTCCTCTGGAAGTTCAGAAGATGTAGCAGTAGGCCTAGCACTCATCGCTAGCTGTGAGATGGTTGAACAACGAAGAATATCTTGAGTCGACACGTCGATCTGATTAGCTTGGCAACGACTGGCCACCTGCATTGCAGAGATAGAATCACCACCTAGGGTAAGGAATGCTCGTCTGAGTCCGACCTCACTGAGTGGAAGATGAAGGACTGAACTCCATATCTGTTGAATTTTCCTTTCCATTTCCGTCGATGGTGCCTCAGTCGTCCTTGTCTTTCCAAAGTTGGAGATTCGCTCATATGTCGACTGATCCATGTCTTGCAACCATGAACCAATCTTCTTGCGGTTTATTTTCCCTGATGTCAGCAGAGGAATATCCATCACGACAACCCAAAAGGTGGGAAGCATATAGGATGGTAGCTGTTGAGATAGGGAGTCGGCTATTTCTGAGATTCTTAAGTCGATTATCTCGGAATGTGTCTCGGATACAATTTCTAGCTCAGAGTTGGGTACCACTGAGATGTCTTGCAAGGACAACACAGCTGTCAATCGCTCTTTACAAAGCCCAGAGGACGGTAGTAATACAGCACAGTGTCGCACACGTGCCTCAATAGCGAGATGATGCTCGATCTCGCCCAATTCTACACGTTGACCGCGTACTTTAACTTGCGTATCTTTTCGGCCAACAAAGTTGACCGTTCCATCGGTATTATATCGTACCAGATCTCCTGTTTTGTAGAATCTCCTTGGAAGATCTGAGTTAAAGTCCCGCGACCATTCAGGGTCCTCGATGAATACCGCTGCTGTCTTTTCGGGCTCTTTGAGATACCCGCGTGCTACGATAGGTCCTTCCACTAAAAGTTCCCCAGTAGCGCCAATTGGAACAAGGCGATTGTGGTCATTTGCATCCACAACCCAAGTAACTCCACCGATAGCATGGCCGATGTTAGCTGGGTCATCAGTAGGCTTCACATTGGAATTACAGGTTGCCGCGACAGAAGTTTCGCTCGGTCCGTACCCATTCACCAACTGTAGATGCTCCGACCAAGTCTCTACATCAAGTTTAGAGAGAGCTTCACCTCCAAGAACCATAGTCTTGATGCTAGGAACCTGTTGTGGTGTGATCAGTTTTACCACCGAAGGTGTGAGGAAAACCCATGAAATTTGCATATCTCTGATCACTTTTGCGATTCCCTGGTCCCTTGCTTCTGCACTCGGGATGCAAATGCAGGCTCCGTGTAATAAGCCGGTCACTATCTCTAATATACTAACATCGAAAGTATACGATGCAAACTGAAGAATGCGGGAGTTCGGAGTACAACGAGACTCTCTCGCCTGGTGTACGGCTCCGCTCAGCATCGAAACATGCTCGACAACGCAACCTTTTGGTTTTCCCGTGCTACCTGATGTGAATATCACGTATAGAACGTTTTCTGGCCGGACGTTGGAATGTCGTGGGTTTTTGACTGGTGTAAGATCGTCAATAGTCTCACGGGTGATGGTCATGGTCGCCATGCGATCTTCCCAAAGCGAAGCATTCTTTTGCGATGTGAGAACTAGGGTTGCCTCCACTTGGCCAGTAATTTCTTCGAGTCGAGATATGGGATAGGATGGGTCCAAGAATACAAATCCACCACCGGCCTTGACCACTGCTAGCATACTCACGATAGCCCAAGCTGATTTTTCAAAGCAGAGGGGGACGATGATCTCTGGACCAATTCCAATGTCCATTAGATGCTGGGCCAGCCGCTCCGAGAGAGTGTCCAGCTCTTTATATGTAAGTTTTCCATCCCAAGAATCTATAGCCATTGAGTTTGGTTGCATCTGGGTGCGACGACTAAAGACATGCTGCACGCAGTCATTGATTTTGTCTGGATAATCCCTGTTCCACCTTCGGATCTCATTTTTGTCATAGGAACCCATTAAATCCATGCGATCAACAGAAACAGAAGTATCAAACTCAAGTCTTATCATCTGTTGAATGATGTGTTCAAACCGATGAACAATTCTCCACGCTTGCTCTTTTGGAACCAAAGCGGTATCAAACCCCGCGGTCATGCTGATATTGCTAGCATCCAAGGTACACTCCATGACTAAAGCAAAACTAAGAAAATCAAGTGCTGGGGTCTTTACTTCGTCAAGACCCAGTTCTTCAATTCCACCAGTCTTGGTGCCAGGTTGTATGACCAGCAAGTTATGAAAGCTGCAAGCTTCATTACACTCTGTACTAAGCTTCTTAATGTGCTGCAGGCCGGCGTGCTCAAATGGAATCATTTCAGTTGCCTCGTTTTGAATATCTAAGAGGAATTGAGCGACGGGCTTTGTTTTATCCAACCTTATTCTCACTGGAACTGTAGCTATTGTCGGTCCAGCAATCTCCATGATGCCTGGTACGGGAACGTTTCGACCCGATTGAGTAACTCCAAACACAACATCTGCAGAATCCGAATACTGACCGATTACCATTCCCCATGCTGCTCGAATGATGGTAGCCGTTGTAATACCGCTGTGCCCCTTGCGAGATATAGCGAAAGTATAATCCAAAGAGTCCTTTATATGTGGACGATAATCTAGAGAGGGAAATTGAGGGTATTTCGCTACAGTTGAATTTGCAAGGTAGGTTCGCCAAAAGCGGTCTGAATCGCTTGAATTGATATCTCCAAGATGTTTGATGAATCTGGTGAACGGGGGAGACACTTCCAATTGGCCACCTAGATAAGCAAGCTTAACCTTTTGAAGAATCATTGAACGAGTCCACCCATCGTAGATGGAATGATGTGCAGTCCAGACAAAAAAGTAGTTGGTATCTTTCCCAACGATGGCAAATCGAGTAAGTGGGGTTCCATATTTAACAGGTATTTGTTTGTCCTCATTGATATAAGTCTCCAGGTTTTCAGCGAGTTTCCAGTTGATATTCTCCTCAAGAATCACCTGGAATGATCCAAGAGCTTCTGATAAGTGAAGTCTCGTTCGCAAGATTGTGGCGTTTTGAAATACGTCCTCCCAAGCTGCTTGAAAACGTCCGAGATCCATCCCGTTGGGCAGTTTGAATATTTCCCGCGAAACATACGTCGATGGCTTCTGCATTGTTAATGCCATAAGACCCTCTGAGTAACCTCCATATTAGCATCGATAATTTAAAGTATATATCAGGAGAAACAAACCTTGAAGTGGGGTACAAGGATAGATATCCTGTACAGAATCAGGCTTAATGTTCCAGTCTGAAATCTCTTGGATTATAATCCTGGAGATTCTTGAGTTTTTGAGTAAAGTGAATGGCTTTGCATCAGAAATGACAGCCTTTTCCACAGGCCTCGCGATCAGAGCCATTTTTGATAAGACAGGGGCATGGAAAATATCGGCGACATCTAGGTGAATCTTCGCATGGCGAGCTGAAGCAGCCAGACGGATTGCTGAAACAGAGTCTCCACCAAGGCGGAAAAAGCTATCATCCACTCCAATCACCTCAGATTTGATATTCAGGACCTTACACCAAAGCATTTGTAATTTCTGTTCCAAGTCAGTCGTAGGAGGACATTTGGTTGTCTGGATAAGCGAATAGAAAGCCAGCTCCTCTTCGTTCATGACCTGCACCATTGCACGCAAAGCTTTTCGATCCATTTTCCCGGAACTATTCGTTATAAGCTGAGCTCCTGGAAAGTACAAGGAAGGTATCATGTAGGATGGGAGAGATTCAGTCAGTAACTGCTCTAGCTTCATGATTAAACTCTTTAACTCATCTGGCATTTTCGATCCGTCCATGCTTATTGTATGCAAAGGATGAGTTGTAGGAAAGTTGAAGAAAGCAGCTAAGACCTGCCTCTCATTTTGCTGTGGTAAATTGATGATCTCCACGGCAGACTTTGTGCCTTCAGGTAAGTGCTGTTTGAGGTGATGTTCAACTTCGCCAAGCTCCAGTCTCTGGCCATGCAGCTTAACTTGGGAATCCTTCCGACCAACGAAGTTCATTGTGCCATCCGGATTGTATCGTACCAAGTCTCCAGTCTTGTATAATCGCCTTCGGCTAGGCTCTCCATGATTATCAAGAAATGTCCTTGGCAACCATGCGGGATTCTCAATAAACGATGCGGAAGTTTTTATGGGATCATTTAAGTAACCTCGAGCAAGAGTTGGTCCTTGAATCAAGAGCTCTCCTATTGCACCAAGTGGAGCTAGCTTGTTGCTATCATGGATGTCGACTATCCAAAGGATAGCACCTTCTAGAGCATGACCGAAGTTTTGGGGCTCGCACTCGATTCCAGAAAGCTCTCCAACGGCGCAACAAACAGAGCACTCCGCAGGACCGTATGAGTTCAATAATCGAACAGAATCAACCCAGGTGTCAATATTTTCTCTCACGATAGCCTCACCACCAAGAGTGAGTGTTCTCAGTCCCGGAACTTCTTCTGGAGTGAGTAGTTTTGCCACTGTCGGTGTCAAGAACGTCCAATTAACATTCATTCTGTTAATTGCGCCAGCAAGGTTGTTCAACTTTTCCGTCTCCGAGGGTACGCAAACGCAACCTCCCCTCAACAAAGTAGTAAATATATCCTGAATACTAACATCAAAAGTATATGCTGCAAACTGCAAAACCCGCGATTCAGGACCGAGTTGCATAATCTTTGCGTGAGCCATGTGACTAGTGCAGAATGAACGGTGCTCTATGATAATTCCTTTAGGCTTACCAGTAGAACCGCTAGTAAATACAACAAAAGATGGGTTGTGTGGTTGTGGCTTGGTTGTAAGTGATGGTGTTGATACCGAAGTCAACGACTCGATATATTCCGAATTCACAGGAACGATATTATTGACTTTTCCGCTAAATAGTGTAGCAAATTGAGGGGCTACAAGTACTACTTTCGCTGAGATATCGTCTAATATGGATTTAATTCGAGTTGCTGGGTAGGCTGGATCTATGGCAACTGTTGCACCACCAGCTTTCAAAATTGCCATCATCGCTACTATTGTCCAGGCTGACTTTTCAAAGCAGAAAGGTACCATGACCTCTGGACCAACGCCTAGAGTTATGAGGTGTTGAGAAAGCTTTGTTGATAACTCATTCAGCTCTTGATAAGTAAGGTTCATATCCCATGAGCATACAGCTAGTGCGTCTGGTTGTTTGCTGGCCTGTTCCTCAAAGATTTGGTGGACGCAACTATCTATGACATCTGGGTATTTGGAATTCCACGCTAGAACCTGCTCTCTGTCTTGAGGACTAAATATACTGAGGTCAGCCACAGTTTGACTTGCAGGTTCTTGACTTAGTTGCTGAATTAGATGTTGGAATTGGAAAGATAAATTTCGGACAACATCTTTGGATACTAATTTTTCGTCGTACTGAAATCGTATGTCAATAAGATTCTCTCCTAGGCTGCACTCAACTACCAGTCCATAAGTATTGAAAGCTTCATTTCCCGATGCAAGTCTTTTCAATCCTAGGAAGTTCTCATCTTGTACTTCAGTTGATGATTGTTGGATGACAAGTAAATTTTGGAAATTGCAGGCATTCTTGCAGTCGTTGCTTAATCGCTGAATATTTTGAAGGCCTACGTGTTCGTAAGGAACCATGGCTGTAGCTTGTTCTTGAACAGTAGATAAAAAGCTCTGGACATTTTCCGTTCTGTCCAGCTTAATTCTAACAGGAACAGTGGTAATTGTGGGTCCTATCATGCTTTCAATGACCGGTACAGGAGCATTTCGTCCAGTCAAGGTCACTCCAAAAACAACGTCATCTGAATCTGAGTACTCAGCAATGATCATTCCCCAGGCAACCCTGATCAGAGTAGAAGTTGTGACATCACTTTGGAGTTTCCTAGAGAATTCCATTTGGTGTTTGAGAGTTGCAGAAACATGCGGATGGTATGTTGTAGATGGTAGCGGCGGGAAAACTCCAACCAGAGCATCTTCAAGTTGTTTTGACCAGAAAGATTGAGATGCTTCTGCATCAATCTCCTTGAGGTGATGGATAAATCTGTTGAAGGGAGGAGAGTTTGGCAGTGTTCCTTTGGATCGAGTTTCATATGCAGAAAGCACCCTTTCGAGAATCAAAGGGTATGACCAACCATCATACACGGCATGATGTGCAGTCCAAATAAAGTATTGTTCGTTTGTGATGGCATTTTTGACAATAGCGTATCTTGTCAGCGGAGTGCCATAACCGAAGTGCGCTTGAGCATCCTTTTTCATGTATACATCTAAATTGTCTGAACTGAACCACTGGAAGTCGTTACTGACTACTACTTGGCACATTCCAAATTCATTTGTGTTGGCAATTCTTGTTCGTAAGATTGGGGTATCATAGATGACACTTTCCCAAGCCGCTCTGAACCGGTCGAGATTAACAGTTGACGGAATCGAAAATACATCTCGATTGATGTACGATCCAGGCGTCTTCAAGCTAAGTGCAATTAGCCCCTCTTGCAATGGTGTTGTAGGATATATGTCTTCGATGTGACTTCTATCCATATGCCATTCAGCAGCAAGATCTTGCACTACTTGCTTAATGTTTTCGAGGCCTCCAAGTAGTTCATATGGTTTGATGTCTAGCTCAGTTTGTGTGTTGTTTTTAGCCTTAGCTTGCAAGGCTATGTCGCATAACCTAGGGTATTGGAAGACATCCATAACTGCAAGTATGATTCCAGCTTGACGTGCGTTGGCTACAAGTCGCATAGCTAAAATCGAATCGCCGCCTAAGCGGAAGAAACTGTCATCTGCACCTATCGCATCACCGCTTACTTTTAAAACTTGAATCCAAAGTTGTTGTATCGTGATTTCCATAGTGCTTGAAAGTGGTCTCTTTTTACCAGCAGAGAACGAGCATAGAGCGAGTTCATCTTCTGTCATATTCTGCCCGAAAAGACGCAAAGCCTTTCGATCTGTCTTGCCTGAAGTATTAGTAGGTATCAGGTTGAGTGGAATGTATAATGCAGGGACCATATAGGATGGTAAAGAGCTGCTGAGAGAAGATTCTAGATGCCGTATAGTCTCCTGAATTTCTGTGGAAACTTCTGATAACATTGAATCCTGACGGTCTCCGATGCTATGTCTATAAGACTCGCTTTCAACGAAACAAAGAAATGCCGCTAGGACTTGTCGACCTCCTTGGCATACCGGCCGTACCAACTCAACTACAGCTTGCACTTTGTTTACTGAAGCAAGTTTCATATGATGCTCAATCTCACCAAGTTCAATGCGCTGACCGTGTAACTTCACCTGAGTGTCTTTGCGACCAAGACAATTGATAGTTCCATCCGGATTATATCTTGCCAAGTCACCGGTTTTGTAAAAGCGACGTTTCTTTCCAGAAATATCATCTCTTGCCCAAACAGGGTCTTCAATGAAAACAGCATCCGTTTTTTCCTTTTCATTTAAGTATCCACGAGCAACAATAGGGCCTTCAATGACAAGCTCTCCAATACAGCCAATAGGACTGAGTAGGTCATGATTGGACGCTTCAACAATCCACATTAAAGCTCCGACCCCTATTCCAATATTGGATGGATGTGTGTGTTTCTGTTGCCCGCAGAATAACGTAGACCAGATTGTGCATTCAGCGGGTCCGTAGGCATTAATTAAAAAGACGCTCTCAGCCCACAAATTTAAGACTTCCAAGGTAACAGCCTCACCGACCAAAGAGAGAACCTTTAATTCAGGAGTATCGCTGGGTTTGAGAAGACAAGAAACCGTGGGTGTAAGGAATGCCCAGGTGACTCTCATTCTATTCATGACGCCGGCCAAATCATTCATGCGATCGTGCTCTGAAGGGACACAAACACATCCGCCGCGCATCAAAGTTGTGAATGTTTCTCCTACTGCTACATCGAAAGTATAAGCAGCAAATTGCAAGACTCTAGACTCTTTGCTAATTTTCATTGCAGTCCCATGTGCTCTCGCGCTCGAACATACTGCAACGTGCTCTAAGACTATCCCTTTTGGTGTTCCCGTTGAACCAGAAGTGAACACAATAAAGGCTGAGTTAGTAGGTTTCACAGTTGTACATATTGCGCCTGAGATTTTGGTGGTCTCTTTTGACAGTGACGAATTGACAGCAATAACAGAATCAGCCATGCCATCAAAAAGGTAAACGTATTCTGGAGCTGCTACAACGACCGTAGCTTTGGTCGTCTGAATAATGGTCTCCAACCTACTGATTGGATGTGCTGGGTTTAGTGCAACACACCCACCCCCAGCTTTGAGGACTGCAAGCATGGCCACTACCATCCAGCCTGACTTGTCGAAGCACAGTGGCACAAGAACTTCCGGTCCAACTCCCAAGTCTACCAACTTGCGTGCCAAAAGGGAGGAATATCTGTCCAGTTCAGAGTAAGTGAAATTCACATCCCAAGCCTCGACAGCTGAAGCTTGCGGTTGGGTAAGAACTTGACGAGTTACCAAGTCGTGGACGCACTCCTCAATAACCTCCGGGTAAGAGCTATTCCAGTCCTGAATGGTCCTTTTATCATAAGGACTGCACAAGTCAACATCACCAACTGTCTGTGTTTCAAGGCAGGAATTAAGTTGGCTTATGACATGCTCAAACTGAAAGAGGATTCTCTGCATTTGCTCCTCAGATACCAACTGGTCATCGAATTGAGCACTGACATGGATCTGGCCATCTGATAGGGAACATTCCATCAGCAAAGGGCACGTATGTGTTTCCATTGTGGTCAAAATTGACTTTTTCCACCCTAACGTAGAGTCTCTTGCTGCTTGCTCAGGGGCTGGTTGCACCACTAGGATTGTACGGAAATCACAGGCATTCCAACTACTGCTATTAGATTGTCGGAGAGCTTCCTTGATGCGCTGAATTCCGAAATGCTCAAATGGTATCATATCTGTGGTTTGATTCTGCAGCGAGAGAAGAAATTCCAGAACAGATTTTGTGTAGTCAATCTGCACCCGAACCGGTACGGTTGCCATGGTCGGCCCTGCAATTTCAGTAATCTGGGGCCAGGAAACGTCACGACCAGTCTGAGTTACTCCAAAAACTACATCCTTTGAATCAGAGTAACTGGAGAGAACCATTGCCCAAGCTGCTTTTATAACATTTGAGATGGTTACAACCGTGCCAGGTCTTGAATATATGGAGATACTGTGCTCCAAGCGGGCTTTAGTAAGTGGCAGATAAGATGGAGGAAGTCTTGGAAATTCTACCAATGTCGATCCATCAAGCTGTGATTGCCAATAGGCATTAGATTCATCCTCGTTATAATCAATCAGGTACTTGATGTACCTATTAAACGAGGCTTGGGAAGTAGCTGGGAGAGCGTCGTAGGCACGTTCCACAGCTTTAAGGATTATTGCTCTACTCCAGGCGTCATATACTGAATGATGTGCTCTCCATACAAAATATTGAGCATTCTGGTTACAGATAATTGCAAATCGATTGAGTGGTTGTCCATATTGGAAAATCCTGCCTCTTTCTCGTTCCTCGTAAGTCGCGAGGTCGTCTGCTTGGTCGAAGTCAATAGTTGTGTCTAGCACAACTTGGCACGTGCCGTATTTCTCAGTGGGTACAATGACTGTCCGTAAGATGGCGGTGTCTTTGACGGTTATGCTCCATGCCTCCTTAAATCTCTCCATGTCGATAGAAAGTGGAAGCTCAAATACAATTTGAGAGAAATAAGCCTCTGGTTGCCGCATGGTTAGAGCCATAAGACTTTCCTGGAGAGCAGTGCATGGATACGCATCCTGGATACGACTACCATCCACATGTAATTCATCCTGCAGATATTTTCGGAGCTCATCAGTAGAATCAGCATCAATGAGCAGAGTGAAAGGTTCCAGATCTGGCAGAGACTCCGACAGTGGGGAAACCGACATATCAGTAGCAGCAAGAGCCATGTCAGAGAGCATTGGGTTACGGAAAATATCAGCAACAGTTAGAGATATTCCTACATCTCGAGCCGCAGAGATGAGAAGCATGGCCGAGATGGAGTCACCCCCAAGCCCGAAGAAATTATCGGCCGGACTAATTGCGGTCAATTGGAGATTCAGCTCTTTAGTCCAAAGCGCTTGCAATTTCTTTTCCATTTCCGTATAAACACCTTTGTTGTCAACCGCATCCGATGCCATCAAAGAATACACTGTATGGTCTTCTGCAAGCTCCTGGACAACCTTGCGTAGAGATTTTCGATCTATTTTCCCCGACGAATTCATAGGAATATATGACAAGGGAATATACAACGATGGTATCATGTAAGACGGCAAGGAAGAAGGGAGTGAGTCTTGTATTCCGACTAGGATCGATCTGATGTCATCGGATAGGTCTAAGGCTCTTAGTCCGGTCCCCCTCGTAGTTAAGTCACCAGCATTTCTTACAAAACCGAAGAAGGCAGTTAGGATCTGTCTTCCTTTCCGCACAACGACGTCCACTACCACTTGGGTCTCTTTTGAGAGTTTTTCCCGTATAGTATGCTCGATTTCACCCATTTCAATACGTTGGCCACGCAATTTGACTTGGGTATCCTTTCGGCCAACAAAACTCATGGTCCCATTAGTGTTGTACTTGACCAAATCTCCTGTCTTATACAGTCGAGCAGGACTTCCGAACATCTGCATCCATCTTGGACTATCTATGAAAGCAGCAGCTGTCTTTGCCGGGTCTTTGAGATAGCCTCGTGCAAGTGTAGGACCCTGGATTAGAAGCTCACCAACAGCCCCTATAGGTGTTAAAATATCACTATTATCCGCATCTACAATCCAGAGTGTAGCACCCTCTAGGGAATGGCCAAAATTTGCCGGCTCGCATTTGCCATCTAGTAGCCCCACTGCGCAGCAGACAGAGCATTCAGCTGGTCCGTATGAGTTGAGCAGGCGAACCGAGTTAGCCCAGGTATTCGTGTTCTCAACGGTGATTGCCTCCCCTCCCAATGTCAAAGTCTTAAGTCCTGGGGCGTCTCTTGGTGATAGAAGCTTCGCGACGGTTGGTGTCAAAAATGTCCAGTTAACATTCATACGATTAATAGCACCAATGAGATCACTCAGTCTTTCCTCTTCAGATGGGACGCATACGCAGCCTCCTTGCATCAGGGTAGTAAAAATATCCTGAATACTAACATCAAATGTGTATGACGCAAATTGTAGGACACGAGAATCCGGACCAAGCTGCATGACTTTACTATGCGCACGAGAACTGGTACAAATAGAACGATGTTCTATAACAATGCCTTTAGGTTTCCCCGTAGATCCAGATGTAAAGCAAACAAATGCAACATTGTGTGGCTCGGAACGATGGCCAATTGTGATATTTTTTGACGCAGGTAAAAGCGAGATGGTTTCCCGGTCCACCGGCACAACATTGGGGACTATGCCGCCAAACAAGCCCTGGAGCGAAGGAGCTACAACCACCACCCTGGCATCCGTATCATCTATAATATTCTGAATACGGGTGGGCGGGTATGTGGGGTCTATAGCTACAGTTGCTCCACCAGCCTTAAGGATAGCAAGCATAGCAACAATAGTCCATGCGGATTTGTGGAAGCAAAATGGCACTAGAACCTCTGGACCAACACCTAGGCTGACCAGGTGGCTTGCCAAGGTGTTTGATAGTTCATTTAACTCCCCAAATGTAAAGCTCCCATCCCAGGAAGTTACAGCTGGGGAGTCCGGTTGAGTAATTGCATGGTGCTCGATGCGTTCGTGGACGCAGCTGTTCAAAACTTCGGGGCAATGCGAGTTCCAATTCTGAACTTGCGCTCGGTGGTGCTCGCTGAAAAGATCCAAGTCCTGGATAAGAGTGAAGGAATTGTCTAAGATGCCAGATATGGCCTTATCAAACGTGGAAGCAATGTTGGCGGCCAGAGCCTCGGAGATGAGTGTTAGCGAGTATTCCAGGGTTACAGTGATGCTATTCGAGTCTGGAATATTGACGTGTAGAAAGATCATAGAATTCTGAAATGTTTGTTAGACCAAACCTATGCCTCACGATAGGAGAAAGCCCTTACTTGAGTCACATTGGATACGTCTTGGGTGCCTTCTGGCATGTAATCGAAAACGACAGCAGTATTAAAAAGCAGCTTCTCATCGCCTTTTCTCGGAGTTTGGATCCCTTCCCAGGAAGTCTCATGATGAGAAAGCCCATTGGGAATATCCGCTTCGATATTATTCACGATATCGAGTACCAGAGAGCTCACGTTGAGCTCCGACTTGCAGACGGAGAGGGTGAGACCTGCCCCATCACTCACCATTGATCCGAATACTACGGCTTCAGAGCCCGTAAAACGGCCAAGGGTTAGCGCCCAAGCCGCCTGAAAAATGGCTGGGAGCGAAACATCAAACACCATGCTAAATCGGTCCAGATCGGATCCATCAGATCCTAGAACCACAAGTGATTTCCCATAACCAAGGCCTTCCTTGCCAGCAGTCGTGCAAGGAAAATAGCACGGATCGACATTCGCCAGATACATATTCCAGTAATTTGCAGAAGGCGATTCGGGATCACGAGCTGTTGACATTTTGTACCGTTGCTAGTTAAAGCCTCGCTCGTGGATTATGTTGTAGTGATCTTGTTGCAACCGTGAAGGTTCCGTTGAGACTATCCAGTCAAGCCTACCCTCTTGAGATTGGATCGAATTTGAAATCCGGGTGCCAAAAACTTTAGAATTAAATTCAAGGTCGTTTACCAGAAGCGTAGAGATGTCGAGCGGGGTAGCACACGGTACAACAAACATGGGTGGAAGGAGATGAGGTCGACAGTAGACAGAGTTCCCAAAGCTGAAGGACCTTTCTTCGAGAGAGGAAGGCGTAGTGTAATATGGGGACTAGAGATTGCAGGTGCTACTCCCTCAGATTGGAAACTTGTGCGACCCATTGTAGCGGTCGACGTAGATCTACGCAAGGGCTCCACATACTTGCCTGGTGAAGGTCATTCATCTACAAAATAACTTGGGTCTGTAGTAAGCAGTCGTGAGGTTCGCTGTCCTCGGCGGCACAGGGCGACGACCGATAGCGTAATACTGCATTGGCGAGCGACTCTCAATCTCATCGCAATTTCAGAGAGTGGTGCCATTGGCTCTGCTGATGAGCTCACCTCCGAAAAAAAAAAGGGCTTCAAAATATCCCAGTCTACGGCTACTGATTGTAATTGGTACGTACGCAAGCAATAGTATGGATTTCAACTATCATAACAACTAGCTGATAACAGCTACAGCTAAAGACATCTGCAAAAAAACGCAAAATTGGCGGAATCCTTCAACGCGGATACGAACGCGTTTGCTCTCGCAGCTCTAGAAAAACATACAGATCATATAACTCGGATGTTTTCAAATTGTATCATTGAAAAACAATTTAAGTGGACAACTTACCGTTTAACTAATATCCCGCGGACCGTAAATACTTTTGATGGATTCGGTACAATCGTTAACAACTAAAGCACAAAAGAAATAATATCCAAGTCAAACTCGCGATTTAATCAACCAGCTCCCGGTTCATATTACAGAAACNAAAAGAAAATATACAAAATAATTACGTCAATACAAACTAACTACTAAGTTTTAACACAAAACACACCAATTTTTACCAAGAACCTTACGGATCTTAAAAACATTCGTAAACGTGTCCCTGGTCAAACCAAGACATAAAATCATTTAGTATATTAAATGCTATCAATGGCATAATGCCCGTACTTGCACCCACACCCAGTGTTGCCAAATCTGCAGGTTTCACAAGCACTCTGAAGATTCCCACTCAACCCGCTGCGCAACTGTAAGCCCACGCATCTGTCCTGCAAGATGTTTGCATTGCGGAGGCCCTCATCCAGCGGATGATATAGGCTGTCCCTTGCGGCCAAATAGCTCCTACTATTACACCAGCCACCCGTTTCTTCACAGCAGAAATTGCAAACCGATTTATTTTATTATTTCTAGATATATAATTTAAGCCAGCATCCAGCAAAACCTCTATTTATCCTATAAACTAATGTAAACAAAGGAGCTACACCACACGAACTTGCATTTTCTCTCGCGAACAATTCTTTTATTGATATTATTTTAATTCAAAAACCATATATTTTTGCGGACCATTCTCACGGAATTACCAAATCTCATCCAATGTATGAAATATTTATTTTATTTGACAACTGGACAATTTGTCCACGGATTATATTTTATATTCGTAAAACTTCAGGTATCTGTACAAACTAAATACGGCCCGTTACAACCCGCGATGCTACCCTTCTCCAACTCCAATCACAGAATTTACTATTTCTTACTATTATTAATATATATAATGTGTCTCCCGGAGTTGCCAATACTGGCGAATCTATTAATACTTTATCAACCTTTCCGGACAGCCTTCTTAAATTTGCATTTCTTGCAGGTGATTTTAATTTATATTATCCAAAATGAGATTTTAATATTACACAACTTTCTGCCAATGCAAATCTTTTCGTCATTTGGCTAGATCATAATGGATTAGTATTTACATCTAAAAGAGGTATGTATACAGATTGATCGTAAAAAACGTATGAGCTAATGCACTATGTAATTTCAATTGTTCTAATCTAGAAAGCTGGAGCAAAGACTCAAATACACAACCCGGATGCTACTCTACCCTGTTCTACTCTACTCAACTGTGTAAGTTTATGTTGTCGGCTATACCTGAACGAGCACATCTGAATGCAGATGTGCTCGACTCGGGTTAGGGATCATGATTTTCACGTTGACTCTATTTTGGGGATCAAGCCGCGGTACGCTCGCGGAACTGGAGCAGTGGTCCCCTTTTGGCACCTGTTATGTGGTCATATAGTTGAAGCTCCTTCTCCCTTCGTCTCCACGGCGAGGCGGATGAACTGGTTCCTTCCCCTGCACGACCATCTGGACCCGGTGCAACCCGGAAATCCAATTTCCAAAGCACCGTCGCCATCGCGAGCTGTAGCTCTACCAGTGCAAACCCTTTACCAATACAGCCTCGGGGACCGAGGGAGAAAGGAGTGTATGCGGATTGTGCAAGCTTAGCACCATCCCCTAGCCATCTCTCGGGGAGAAAAGTGAAAGGATCGGGGTAGTACGATGCGTTGTGGTGAATGCTGTAGATTGGCGTGCCAACATCGCAGCCAGCTGGAATAAAGTGGCCATCAACAACAGCACCTCCAGGGCGGACTTCACGCCACAGAGCAGAGCCAACCGGTGGAGAAAGACGCAGTACCTCGTCAATACAAGCACGGAGGTAGGTGCAGGAAGTGAGCTTGGAGCCCAGGGATATTTCGTCAACAGATGAGAAAGTCATCCGCACTTCTTCAGTGACTTTCGCATACACTTCAGGATATCTAGTGAGATAAAAGAACAGCCCAGCCAGTGTAGTTGAAGAAGTATCTGACCCTACGCACCGTAAAGTTAGCCTTGGTTGTATTTGCTTTCTCTGAAACCTTTATTAACGTACCGGCGACCATTAAAGTAGTACTCTCCGAACCGATTTCTGCAAGGCGGAAACCTTCTCCGGTCTGTGGGTCTTTTGCTGTAATGAGGATGGAAAAGACATCTTTGGTCCCTGATCCAGACTGACTCATGCGTTCGCGCAAGAAACGATTTACAAATTTGATAAACAGATTTCGGGCTTTGATGGCATCACGGAAAAGCCATTTATCTAGTCGGAAGATACTGATTTCGGGCGCTTGGATAAGCACTCCAACACGGACATTTGAATTTTCGATTGCTTCTACCACGAAACGATTACTGGAATCATCTAACAGGTTATACTTTTGCCCAAGGATTACATCGGCCATGATGTCAAAGGCGAGATAGTTATCTTTAGTTTGACGTGTCAGCTGGGCAAGATCTTTGAAAGGATGGCTGCAGACATACTCCATCTAGCCATATTCTTAGGCGAGGACCATTCCGATCCTTTGGAATCTGCCTTACTCGAATCATTTTGACACAGGCAAGAACAAAACTTCATAACATGAGTCATGATTGCACCTTGATATTGTCGGAGCGCGGCATCCGAAAAGCCTTGGCTGATAAGGCGACGGCGTCGTCCATGCTCCTTCTTATCAAACATGGTGAGAGTGTTGTGAGATCGATGAACCATTGCGTTGTATCCTTTACTCTTCTTTACATTCTTTTCATGCGTATAGATGTCTAAAAGGAGTTAGCGGAAGCTGTTTCTTGCACTCTCGGCCTCCTGTTATTCCTGTACCATGTAAGCCGGTGGCAGTATTGACAGCCAGACGATTAGGGGAATAACGAACAAAGTCCCCTAGGTGCAGTTAGTTGATTGTTGTACATTTGTGAGATTTCGGAGGAAGTCGCTGAACCGTATATTTGGTGACAGTTCCACATATCGAGATGGATGTCACCTCTCCAGGCGTAGTAGCCCGCGCGTAGATTCGTTAATTTAGCTAATATGGGACCTGGATACTTTGCCAATGGATGGAAAAATAACCGGTACAAACAGATCATGATAACCTTTTTTTTATTATGTCAGTAAATTACAATCTCAATCGTCTACATGTGCCACAGGCTAAGCTGCTAGATCATACATACATAGGATAAAAGGGATGTCAATAAGAACATGAGTCCAACTCTGCTGAATATGGTAGCAAAGAACATTGTGATGGACTTGTCTGATTGGAAGAAGTTTTACTTGACCAGTAAATACAAATGAATCTGTTAGCAGAAGGTGACGGGGGTGTCATACTGAGTTCTGGGAGCCGGTTCACTTATTATCAAAGCACAGAGCCATCAATATGCAAGACGTCAGGTGATCTCTAATGGAAGTAGCTAACTCTTAATTTACATCAGACCACTCAGCATCTGATCCTTCAAACTTTTGATTCTCTCCCACACCNTTTTTTTTACGTGCAAAACCTATCAATGTCCACAATTTCAGACTAAATCAACCAGCTAACCCTGGTGTTGGCAAATCTGATGCTTTTTTTTTTTGGAGTCAATTGACAGGCATCTGCCGCAGAATAGACGCAGGCAATTAATTGGCTGACTAACGCGTTGCGCGATATTGTATCCCCTCAGGCCCCAGAGGCTTTAAAAGCCTTTTTTAGCGCAGTTGCCTTAGTCCACAGATTGTTATTCTGATTTTGAGTGGTGAAGTACGAGGTTTGAGTGGACAGTACTCCTTGATTCAGTTACTGCCTGACGAGCTCTACCGAGTGGTGCCCCAGGGGATACATTCTGAAATGTAGTAATGCTGACTCCATAAACAAATATTCAGTCAGCCCGCATCCCGACTAAGCGCAGCTAAGCGTGGCGACTCCGATACACCACACCGTATCAACCACTTCGTGCAATGAACGGTGTAGTACAAAAGAATACCAAAGAACTAGTAGTTCGAAATAGTACGCTATGTCCTCCATCGAGATTGCATCGCTAGGTATTCGCCTTGTATCATATCATAGAAAAGATGCATCTCACAACTCCGACTAACGATGCCCAAAGGCTCTCATACATTCTTTTGGTGGAATTGCTTGCGTAGGTCCTCTTCATGAAATTAGGACAGATAATCACTAACTTTCTCCTGCTATAGGCACCAATTCTGCTTTCCTGTAAAATGGTATAACTAGAAATATTGGCCAATATCTAAATTCAAATGACTCCCTAAAGCTGACAAAACTCATAGGATCGATACGCAAGATGTGGTACTAGGGCAGTTCATGGCCGAACGCATCATAGAGATTGGGCCGTCAAACACGTTGCTAAATATGGTCAAGCGGACGTTGGTATTGAAATACAAGACTCACGACGCGGTCTATTCGATGCGAAGGCAGCTTCTTTCTTACACAAAGGATGCCAAAACCATATACTTCGAAGAAGATTCTACTGAAGAGGAATCGGTGGTAACAGCTGAAAAGCCCCCAGTAGAATCTCAGCCTCCACCACTCATTATAGCTTCAGCATCCCCTGCACCACCTCCTGCAGCAGGTAGTTTACAAGTCACTGACTGTGCTGTCACAGCAGTGGAGATTATAAAGACTCTTATATCACATAGTCTCAAAAGACCTGTAGATCAGGTGGCAGGGAGTAGTTCTATCAAATCTCTTGCGGGAGGTTCGTTATATCTCAGAATAACGTAGCCTTAAATTTGGACTTACGTGTTTTAGGAAGATCTACGCTCCAGAATGAAATCATCGGAGATCTTAACAATGAATTTGGGTCGCTGCCTGAGAGCCTAGAAGACCTCTCGATTGAGGAACTAGGTAGCACGATACAAAGTTCCTTTGGTGGACGACTAGGGAAGCAGTCCATGTCTCTGATAGGAAAGGTAATATCTTCCAAGATGCCTGGAGGATTCAACCTTGCTGCTGTGCGACGGTACCTTGAAGAACGCTGGGGGTTTGCAGCTGGCCGTCAAAATTCAATTTTGCTCCTTGCTGTCGCCCAACAACCAAACACAAGATTCTTAGGCGATAGCGATGCTAAATCATTTTTTGACGGATTGGTAAAAATCCATGCGTTGATCTCCGGCTTGGATCTTGGATCAAAGCAAGGTGCTACACCAGTTAGCTCTGGCGCCCCTACTGTGGTTGATAGTGCTGTGCTGAATCAGCTTCAAGAAGATCAACTTCAATTTGATCGCAAGATTTTGGAACTCTATGCCAAAAAGCTTGATGTGAATATTAATCCTGAAAGTACAATTGCAAATGGGAAAGACGAACTTCAGGCTGAACTAGACGCGTTAACTGGGGAGCTGGGAGAAGTATACACAACTGGAATCAAGCCCCAGTTTACGCCTTTGAAAGCTAGGGTTTATGATTCGTACTGGAATTGGGCCCAACAAGATTTACTGGCCCTGTTTTATGACATTACCAATACCGGTACCCAGATATCCGATGAGGAGGTCATAGATCGGGTCAACCAGCTTACGAATAGATCGAGTCCGAGATTGCTCCAGTCAATGCAATATCTAGCCAGCCAATTTTCAAAATCTGATGACGATAGGCACATTGCAGCTAAGAAATTCATTAATTCGCTCATTGACAAAACTACCGACAGCTTAAACTTGGACCCCGCTGTACTAGATGATTCGGCTGTCTCTAGTCCTCAAACCGCCATCGACCAAAATGGAAATATCCGGTTTTTCGAAGTTCCAAAAATAACGATATTGGACGCGNAAAACTTCTCCGATGTCTAAAACTTCGAGATCAAAATTTTGTGTATGTTCCGAGGCTGTTGAGGGGTCACCATCTCCTACGTGTAGGAACTGCGTCAAGTTTTCTGAAAATTTAATACTTCATATTCGAACCAAACAACAAAACGCATGGACGTATAATCAGCAGCTAACTGATCTGTACTTGGAACATTTGGATTTTGCCTCGTCGCACGGGATATCTTTTACCAAAAAATCCGTACTGATCACTGGAGCTGGAGCTGGTTCTATTGGGGAGAAATTGGTACAAGGATTGCTCATCGGTGGAGCTCAGGTGGTAGTTACCAGTAGCTCCTACTCCTCAAAGGTTACAAAACATTACCAGAATATATACACGCATTATGGTGCCAAGGGCTCACGTCTCGTTGTCCTGCCATTCAACCAAGGGAGTCGTCAGGACATTAAGAACTTAGTTGATTATATCTATGATGAAAAGGTTGGACTGGGCTGGGACCTTGACCACATTATTCCTTTCGCTGCTATTTCTGAAAATGGTCGAGAGATCGATTGTATTGATTCGAAATCTGAACTCGCTCATCGTATTATGCTCACGAATACACTTAGATTGATCGGCGAGGTAAAGAGACGCAAGAGCGAACGAAACATTAGAACTCGTCCAGCGCAAGTTATCCTACCATTATCTCCAAACCACGGGACTTTTGGCAATGATGGGTTGTACTCCGAGTCTAAACTTGGGCTGGAAGCCTTGTTTAACAAGTGGTATTCTGAAAGCTGGGGTGAATATCTTTCTATCTGCGGAGTAACTATTGGTTGGACCAGAGGTACTGGATTGATGTCGGACAATGATATAGTTTGTGAAGGGATCGAAAAGCTGGGTGTTAGGACATTTTCTCAGAGCAACATGGCTTTCAACATTCTCGGTCTCATGACATCGTCTTTATTATGCGCCTGCCAGCTAGAACCGCTTTTTGCCGACCTGAGCGGCGGTATGGAAACTATCCCCAATCTCAAAGAAGTCACTAGTCGACTGCGGAAAGAGATCGTTGAAACTAGTAGAACTCAGAAAGCTGTTCTAGAAGAAACCCTCATTGATAGTCAAGTCGAAGGGAAGAATGTGCATGAAGCAGTGCCGAAGCCGCCAATCATTACACGCCGTGCGAACATAAAACTTGATTTTCCACAGCTGCCTGATCACGAAGAAATAGAGCGACTTAAAAAGGATCTACTTGGAATGGTAGATCTTGAAAGTGTGGTCGTCATCGCTGGATTTTCAGAAATTGGTCCATACGGCAATTCACGGACGAGATGGGAAATGGAAGCATTTGGCAAATTTTCCTTAGAAGGGTGTATCCAATTGGCGTGGATGATGGGACTCATAAAGCACAACAACGCTAAGTTTAACGGCAAAGAATATCCAGGATGGATAGATGTTGAGAGTGGTAACCCTATCACGGATATGGAAGTTAAGAGCAAGTACGAGGCTCATATTCTTGCACATACCGGTATTCGAGTTATCGAGCCGAAGGTACTGGATGGTGCTAACCCGAATAAGAAACTGTTCCTTCATGAAGTAGTCATCCAGCACGACTTGGAACCTTTCGAAACCACAAAAGAGACCGCACTTGATTTTGAACGGGAACACGGAGATAAAGTCGACATTACTGAGATACCAGAGAGTGGTGAATATTACGTGAAGATCAAGAAAGGTGCAACACTCATGATTCCTAAAGCATTAGGATTCAATCATGCTGTCGGTGGACAAATCCCTACTGGGTGGGATCCTCGTGTCTATGGAATTTCAGACGATATTATCTCACAAGTTGATGTTACCGCACTCTATGCCCTAATATGCACTGTAGAAGCGTTTCTTGCGGCTGGAATCACAGATGTTTACGAACTATATAATTACATCCATGTGTCCGAACTTGGAAATTGTGTCGGATCTGGTATTGGCGGTATGACAGCTTTACAGAAAATGTTCAAGCAAAGGTTCATGGACAAACCAGTACAGAAGGACATATTAGCGGAGACATTCATTAGTACGATTGGAGCTTGGGTTAACATGCTTCTCCTTTCTTCTTCTGGTCCAACAAGTTCGCCGGTAGGAGCTTGCGCAACAGCAATTGAGTATGTATGCTTTCCGAATTTTTTTATTTTCTAGACGGATGGAACGCAGATACAATCTTGTGGACTCGCATCCTGTCTTTGTTTTCAATATATTTTCTTGATTGAGCAATGCTGACTAAAAACCCTCGGCAGGTCACTGGATGTTGCATGCAATATGATCTCGAATGGCAAGGCAAAGGCATGCCTTGTCGGAGGAGTCGATGATCTAACCCAAGACATATCTTATGAATTCGCAAATATGAAAGCAACCATCAACGCTACAGATGATTTTGCTAGAGGACGAGATGCAAAGGAAATGTCCCGCCCAGCCACTACCACCAGGAACGGCTTTGTAGAGGCTGAAGGTGCTGGTATCCAGCTTATCACAACAGCAAAACTCGCGCTCGACATGGGTCTACCGATCTACGGTATCGTTGCTTTGACACAGACAGCTATGGATAAAATCAGCCGTTCAGTCCCTGCTCCTGGGAAGGGTATTTTGACCATTGTACGGGAAGCCCCCTCTCAATATCCAGCCCCAATTCTTAACCTTAAGTATCGAAAGAGAAATCTGGATTTACGCCTTAGTCAAATTGACGAAAGCAAGAAAGACGAATTACGCTACTTACACGAAGAGGTTGGAAAGTTCAAGAACAGCTCTCAAAGAAATCTCCAATTAGTCGAATACGAAGGACAAAGGAAAAGGAATATTGAATTGGAAGCTGATCGGCAGCGAAGGGAAGCCTTGAGAATATATGGAAACCAGTTTTGGCATGGTGATCATCGTATCTCTCCTCTTCGTGGGGCTCTCGCTGTGTGGGGTCTCACAATTGACGATCTTGGTGTTGCGTCATTCCATGGCACTTCGACAAAGCTCAGCGAAAAAAATGAGTCGGAGCTCATACATCGGGAGCTAGCTCAATGTAAGACGAACCCTCCTCTATCTCTGATCAAATACCATGGCTGTTACTGACGAACATGATATCTCTAGTGGGCCGCACAGCCGGTAATGAAATCCTTTGTATCTTTCAAAAACACCTCACTGGACATCCTAAGGGTGCAGCAGGGGCTTGGATGATCAATGGTGGTCTCCAAACCCTTTCTACTGGGCTGGTACCTGGCAATTCTAACGCTGATAATATCGACTCTACGCTGCGTCAATTCTCCCACCTCATCTTTCCAAGTCGCACTCTTAAGACCAATGGGATTAAGGCCTTTTCCGTTACATCATTTGGATTTGGGCAGAAAGGCGGACAAGCCATTATTGTCCATCCAATG
Organism: Scytalidium lignicola; assembly: GCA_002812745.2. Taxonomy (NCBI): domain Eukaryota; kingdom Fungi; phylum Ascomycota; class Leotiomycetes; genus Scytalidium; species Scytalidium lignicola. The sequence continues at coordinate 79,646 of NCSJ02000156.1, forward strand.
TATTTGTTTGCAACTATTGACGAGCAAACATATCATGTATACAAGCAAAAGCGACAAGCAAGGCAGATCAAGGGAGAACGGCACTATGTAAATGCCTTGATGACAAATAGTTTGTGTGTAGTAAAAGAACGACCACCCTACGGAGACGGAGAAGCTGGGTTAAACTTTATTATGAATCCTAATGCAAGGGTGGAAACAAGTATGAATATATAATCCTACTCTATTTCTTTTATATAATATGGTTCTTTAGTTATATTATAAATTAAGGTTTTTATAAAAATAAAAATATTTCAACTTGATGTTGACTGGAAACGCAGGAATACAGAACCACTATTGTATTGATTGCTTAAGGAGTTTACAACTACAGCAGATTCTATATATACAGAGAGTTACGGCCGTAAAACCGTTATGGTCAACAGTTACGGTCGTACAGGCACCCTACGGGTGCCTATAGTTGCCTACAGTGGTAGCCTACCGTAAACCCTATCCGTAAGCCCTAGCATAGGCAACCGTAAGAACACTGTGAAGTGGCATCCGTAAACTCCAAATATTGCAACATGTATATTAAATCAATAATAGTCTTTAAATGGAGTATACTTATAAAAGTTACACATATACTAATGATTAACTTTAAAAGATTATCTACTTATTTTTTATTTATTAATTAAACTTATTTGTTAATAATTAGTCATATAAAAGTGTAATTAGTCATATGTATACTAGTCTTAACTAAGTAGTAAAGAGTTATAACTTTAAGTTATAACTTTACATTATTACTTTTTAAATAATAATAAATTAATTATAATTAAATTAAATGTTAATGTTAGTTTACTTGTAACACGAAGTACAGTATGTAATTATACGTAATATACTCATTGTGCTATTTTATAATTGTTCTACAATTAAGGGTAAGAAAGCAAAACTGTAAAAGCTTCGCTCATTCCTACTACCTAATCAGGACTAGCTTACAAGGGCATGTGAATATCACGTGTACATAACCACTATTCTACCAACACTAGAACCACTTTAAAAATGACCGTACATTGTAACTCCTAAAATGCTCAAATCTGTAGAGTTTTCCTAATCACATACTAATTGCCTAATTAAGAATAGCTCCAAATCCTTCCTCTGTACAATTCTCCATTCTACCACTTATACTGTTACATTTTACCCATTTTACCACTTCCAATTGTACTTTATTCATATCCAATAGCTGTTTCAAAGTATTAGATAACTTTTCTTTGGACATAGAATCAGTTGGATTTGTGGTTCCTTCAATCCATTATACCTTAATGATCTAACGTCGTTTGTACACTTAACAAAGGTATATTATGTTAATTATAAACTACTTTTCTTGTGTAATTCCTAACTTGACAAGGCAATTATACAATGACCTTGAATTTGTACATATGACTAGTAAGAGGTTGATTTCAAGAATTCCTTTGATAATTAACTTAATTGTAACTCTTATATCAAACCTATAAGTTATTCTATATAATTCTAAGGTCAAAACATTATATATAACCCTCTTGTACTTGATTAACATTTAGTATAATGTATTTGTGTTTCTCTTCTAGTCTACAAGTATTATAATATAACTTATTTATAATGATAAGTCTTTATTATTTGCAAATAAAGTGTTTGTAAAGATTAATAATTATAACATTTCCTTTTCAAGCTTAATAAATTATATTCCTTTAATAATGTTCTGAATTTATTATTATAAACGTTTATTCAATAATTTTACATCTTCTTAATTAAGATTGATAGCCTAAGTAATTACTAATAAGTTATATAATGCTTTTAGTTAATAAACTAAAGTTATATATACTCTTTAAGTATACTATATGATATATTACTCTTTAGTAATAAGGTTTTAATGTACAATTCTCTGTAAGCTTATTATAATAGTTAGTTTCTTAGTGTTGGTTTACTTGTAACATGAAGTACAGTATGCAATTATACATAATATACTCATTGTGCTATTCTATGGTTATTGTATGATTAGGGGTAGGAGAGCGAAGTTGTAAGAGCTTCACTCACTCCTACTACCTAATTGGGACTAGCTTACAAGGGCACATGAATATCATGTGTATGTAACTACTATTCTACTGACATTAGAACTACTTTAAAAATGGCTGTACATTGTAACTCTTAAAACGCTTAAATCTGTAGAGTTTTCCCAATCATATGCTAATTGCCTAATTGGGAATAGCTCCAAATCCTTCCTCTATAAGATCTTTTGTTCTGTTACTTATGTTGTCATGTTCTACTTATTCTACTACTTCCAATTACACCTTATTCATATCTAACAGTTGTTTCAAAGTGTTAGATAGCTTTTCTTTGGTCATGGAATCAGCTGGATTTGTGGTTCCTTCAATCTATCGTACCTCAGCAATCTAACGTTGTTCATACGCTTAGTAAAGGTATATTATGTTGATTATAAGCTACTTTTCCTATGTAGTTCTTAACTTGATAAGATAATTGTACAATGACCTAGAATCTATATATATAACCAGTGAGAGGTTGATTTTAAGGATTCCTTTGATAGTTGACTTAATTGTAACTTCTATATTAAACTTATAAGTTATTCTATACAGTTTTAAGGTTAAAACACTATGTATAACCTTCTTGTACTTGATCAATGTCCAATGTAATATATTTACATTTCCTTTCTAGTTTATGAATACTATGATATAACTAATTTATAATGATAAGTCTTTGTTATTCATAAATGAGGTGTTTATAAAGATTAATAGTTGTAATGTTTCCTTATCAAGCTTGACAAATTGTATTCTCTTGATAACATTTTAGATTTGCTATTATAAGTGTTTATTCAATGATTTCATGTCTTCCTAGCTAGGATTGATAGTTTAAGTAGTTATTAATAGGTTGTATAATGCTTCTGGTTAGTAAACTAAAGTTATATAAGCTTTTTGAGTATATTATACAATATATTGCTCCTTGGTAATAAGGTTTTAGTATATAATTCCTTATAAGCTTGTTATAATAGCTGATTTCCTGGTTATAAGTTGTAGATTAATATACTAATGCTCTTGAGTAAGTGAAATTCTAATATTATTTAATTGTATAATATTCTCATTGAACTTAATTCCCTTGTTGATAGTTAATGTTTTATATTCTTTTGCTAGAAAATTAGCCTTTTTCAACTGTTTTTGCTTAAGTTTAGCAAATTAAATATCTTTAACAAACAAAATATTATTAGTTTAGAGCTTTATAATATTAAAAGGTTCAGTATTATACAATAAGCAAAGGTTATATGTTGATGGTTTCATAATAAGCACCTTGACATAATAAGAGTAGTAGGTCTGGAACTAGTAGTTTCCAACTTCAAAGACTTTGTAAAGTAGTTTTACAACTTGTAAAATTGAACCTTCATGGAGACTAAGTTGTTTTATAAGCTTTAGAAGTAATTATATGTAGAAATCCTGATTTAGCAAAGTGGTAGACTATACATATACTTATAAAATGTCTTGTAAGTATAAGCTTATGTCTTTGTACTTTATAGTAATGATATAAAGAATAATATACTGGTTAACATGTTGAATAATAAGTGATTAAGTCAAAACAAGTTTCTTCTTATTATTCTTATAAGCTTATACTACAAAGTATAACTTTTTAAAAGCTTTTTTAGTTCTTTTATTTTTGATTTCGTTTACAAACTTAATATTAAATATATATATATTGTTAAGTATATTTTGAGGGTCTATAGTCTTGAAAACGCCNTTTTTCGAGTAATCTTAATATTTCAACTTGATATAAAGTTGCAAATTGAGGTTTTAGTTCCTTCTCTTATAAGAAAGTAATGATTTTGAGATATTTATAAGGTTTTCTACATTTATACTTTACTGGTAATACTAGTAGTAGAGCAATGGTTATAGTTGACTTGTTAAGCTCTTCTTAGTGCTCTTTAGTGTTTGTAGTTTTTGGTTCTAGTTTTGATAACTTGATTTTATCAATTCCTTTTGTAAGCATAAGGTATGGTTTTACAATTGTTGACCTGAATAGTATATTCTTATATGGTAATGCTAATATATATGTTTCTTTGTTTATACTTACAAGTTTGTATAACCTTTCTTAACTTTTGTTCTAACCTGTATTTCTTACTCTCTACATGAGAACATCTGAATTCAATGGTAAGTTATGAATAATGTTTATATTAAGGTTATTGTATATGTTGATTATGTTTTGTACTTGTTGTTTTGCTTTGATTTTATTAATTTTCTCCATAGCCTTCTTGATTATTATAGCTTTTTAGTTAATAATTAAGGTTAAAATGTTAAGTTTTGATATGTATAAGTAAGTGTTATAAACTAATAATGTAAGGATAAGTCTGTCAAGTCTTACAAAATCATTAACAGCTTTGAACACTATTTATAAAGTTATATTCTTGTTAAGATTATGGATTTCAATTATAATTATCTAGTAAGTATATTGTATAAGTATATAATATTGTTTAACATAGCTAATTGAGTTGTAAGCTTTTATTAAGACTACTTTTAAGGTTATTCTCATAGTTGTAATACTTTATTAAAACTTTTTATTAACGAAGTTCNTTTTTAATGTTAGTTATAATCTAGTCTGGAAGTCCTAGGTAAATGTCAATCTAATAAGCTTGTAAGGTGTTTTAAGTGTACTTTATATTGATATTTTAAAGTTATTTACCAGCTTAATAATATATTCCTTTATTAATGATGTAAAGTACAAGTTTGTTATCAATGTAGAAGATGTTAATGATAATAGAGTAGTTAAAGTTAATGTTGTCTTATAAGTTAAATCTGAACTTTCTTAGAGACTTCTTATGGTGTTGGCAATAAACATAAAACTTGGTAAGGTATTTTAATATGTTCTTATTGACATTATAGTCTGTACAGTCTAATATACATTGTAATTTAGCTATTAACAAGTGGTCAAAATGTTGGTATAAATGTTATAATTCTATGTTAGTCAAGAAACAAGGGTTTTTCTTTAGTAAATCAAAAATAAGAGTATGTAAAGATATGTCTTAAAGTAGAAAGTTGTAGCTGAATTGTTATATGACTAGAACACTTTCTCATGAAGTAACAAGTAAGTTTATAAGGTTGTTGAAATATATGCTCAATTAGTCTATATCTGTTAAGTATAGCAAAAAGGGAGTAGTCAATTTAACTATATAGAATTCAATTTGCTTAATTAATGTATTCATTAATATAGAACTTATTGAAGTTATGCTCTTAATTCTGAATTGTATTGTTATTATGCCTTTAGTTATAGTATTCAGTGTTATAGTTTGGTCTACTCATTATAAAGCTTCAAATTGACTATAACTGACTATAAAGTGCTTTATAGCTTTTATATTAATTAAGATTTTATAAAATTATCTTAAATTATACTTTATTAAGCTTTTTGTGCTGTATACTTTTGTTATGGTTATTGTAAAAGKTTTTTAAGTTAAATTCTTAAAAATAATTCTCAGTTGTTAACACTTTAATAGTTAATTAATATAAGAAAATGTTATTAACTAGTTCTATAATAATTAATATAGCTAATTCTACTAGGAAACNTTTTATATGAAATAAAGAATATAGTTATAGTAAAGAATGTAGTTTTAAGTTAATTAAGTTCCTTAGAATTTATTTTTATATTATCATAAGCAAATAAATTCTTAAAAGTAAGGTTTAATTTATCTTTTTCAAAGTTACTTCCTTTACAATTAATAATATATTGTTTGAACTATTTATTAAAATATTATTTAGAATTATAAATACTAAAGCTAAATTTACTTATATTTTTAGCTTTAAAATGTGTTTTCTTTATATTTTACTCTTCTTACAAGTGTTTTTTATGATTAATATCTTTTCCTTTTGTATATAAAGTATTTTCCTTATGTTTAAGAGTATAAAGGAGTATATTTGAAGTTTTGTAAATTGAATTGTTAACTTGTTCTACAATTAGTATAATAATAATAGTTTATAAAGTAAATTTCACTATAGTATTTTTTACTTTTTTTTTTCTTTTTTGTACAATATGATAAACAGGAAAGGTTTGTTGATAAGTTGTTTTAAGTCTTCTAATAAGTCTAAAATAGTATATTTATACATTAAAGATTTTTAATAAGTGATAATTAACTTTTTGTAAAGAATATTAATTGTTTTATAAGTTAGTTAAAGGTTATATTAAAGCTTTTAAAGCTTGTTAATAAGCAATTATATGTTCTTAAACATTAATTTTCTAAAGTTTATAGTTATAATCAAAGTTAATGTTATGTTTTCTTATTTAGTATAGATTTAATAATAATATATAAGTTTTTTGTAAAAGTTGTATAAGTAAGTATATACTTCTTTAAACATGCATTTAACAAGGTTGTTAACAATAAAATAACCTTTTACTAGCTTTGTTAATATAGTAAAGAACACTTTAATATAGAATTCTTCTAGTAATTTTATTTATTTATAATAACTCTTAAAGATTATTAACTTGTATTTAAAGCTACTAGTTGTTTTATTATACTTTTAATCTTCTGTGTACATTTTAATAATATTAAAAACTTATTTTATGTATATAAGCTAAGTTAAAAGTAATAATAATAAGTTAAGTTTATAATTAAAGTTGTGATTTTGTTATAACTTGTAGAATTATTGATAATTGTTTTAAAAAGTTATAAAAGTCAAAAAAGTACTTGATTTTTAGTTTATATATATTAAACTATAAACTTTAAAGCTAATTTAAGCGTTTATAAAGTAGATAACTATAGGAAATGTAATAATTATAAAGGTAATAAGTCTTTTTTAAAGGTTTTAAGAAGTATATTAAAAGTTTTCTTCATTTTATAAGTATTATTCNTTTTTTTAAATAATGTTCACAAAAGTTTGAACAATTGTAATAGTTTTAATATTGTACATTATATGTATATTATTATAATAAAAGCAATTTTGTAAACTTTGTATCTTTTTTTAAATAATAACCTTAAAAGTATCAACTGTAAAGTTCTTAAAATCTTCTTAGAATAAGTTTTATAAGTTTATATTATTAGTTTTATTAAGATAATACTTATAAACTTTAATAGTTAAGTATTCTTGTATATCATTTATAATAATATTCTTAAAGTTTATTCTTTATTCTTATTTCTTGATTAATACTATTTAATTTATTTTTATAATGTTTTTCATTACCCTTATAATAGTTTCTAGTTTATTTTCCTTTATATTTTCTATTATGTCTTTTATTTTTATTATGTTTCTTGTTATTCCTAAACTTTACATTACTGTTTACTAGTATTAACATAAATGTTTGAGCAGTTAAAAAGTAAAGCTAATTATACTTAAGTACAAAAAGTATTTATTTGTAAGTAATAAACTTTATAGTCTTAAAAGCTTAAATAAATATCTTTAAAAGTATAATAGCTTTTTAGTTTTCCTGATTATTACAATTCTGTAAACTCTTAAATTCTTTTGTATACTTGTAAAAGTTTATAGTTTTGTAATAAAAGTAAAAGTAAGATAAAAGATTATAATTCTAATATGTTGTTTTTAGTTTATAAAAAGAATAATAAAGAATGTAAGTAGTTTTTGAATAGAAATTAACAAAAATGAATAATNAAAAAAATAGTTTTTCGAATAAAATTAATCAATTAGCTAATTATACAACTTTATAAGTAGACTACTTAATATTTAACTAAATATATTATTTTTAGCAAAAACAAGTTTAACAACAATAATTATAAAAGTAAACTGTTAAACATCTAACTAATCAAGTTATAATTTGATAAATAACTGTTTTCCCTTTTAACTAAGTGGATTTCAGCTTTATAAGTAAACTGTTAAACGTTTAACTGAACAGAAGTTGTAATCTCTTAAGATTTAGCTTTAAAAGTAAACTGCTTAATATTCAACTGATTAAACAATAATCTCCTGATTTATATGTATAAACTGATCAATATCAGTTTACCTGTAGTATATAATATAGTACATAATATACATAATATACTATTGTACTATTTTATAGTTTATTTTATGATTAAGAGTAAAAAAGCAAAGTTATTAAAGTTTTACTCATTCTTACTACTTAATCAGGACTAGCTTACAAGGGCATGTGAATATCACGTGTACATAACCACTATTCTACTAACAATTACTTTGTTTATCTTATGTTTAATAATATACTTATTAATAAAAATATAATTTAAAAAGTTTAAAAGCTTTTAATCCTTTTGTTTAAAATATTAAATAAGCTTTTTTGTTATTATTTTATTTATAAGATATAATTATCTTTTATATCTTTAATATTAGATTTTTATATTGTTTAAAATACAAATGATTACTTTGTTGAATATTTTAACTTTTATATACTTTTAAATTTTCTTGACTATAAATAATTTAAGCTTTTTCTGCATAAAAGCTATAAGCTTACACTTAAATTACTTTGAATATTTATCTAGTTTACTAAACTTTAAATTAGATTTGTTATCAGTGTACAATTACTCTTTTTTTNATAATATTTTAAACTGTTGAATTTAACACATTTAACTCTTTTACAATATAAGCTATTTTTTTGCCTTCTTCAGCTTTTCCAATGATTTTACCTTTGATATATAGAGAAAGATCTTTATAAGGAATAATATTATTATCAATATAACTTAAAGGACATCATAGTGTAGCCATTGAATTGAGTTGAAGTTGTTATAGAAGATGAAGGAGAACGTGGATTATTAAGCACACCCACTGTATTCTCCATTATTTCCTAAATCCGCTGCATTGTTCTTGGTAATCTGTTATTCTAAGGTAAACATGGTTAAAGCTAGCTTATGCTTAAGCTAAATTGTTGTTTAAACATTAACGAGAGTAAGTGTAATTTAAAGTCTGAGTAATGTATAAAAAATTAAGATAAAGTAATCGTTTCATATTATAATTGTATAACATATATACATATGTATATAATTAGCTATCTCAGGGATTACATTTCATTTATGAAATTTGTCCTCAGTGTGACGATGTTGCAAAGTGTTCAAGTAATTGTAAATCGTTGTAATTTCGTTATAACTCAATCTTAGCTCCTCGGAATGGTAAGTTTATAGCGCTCACCGCGTACAGGTGTTGAGTCTCGAGGGCCCAAATGGAATAGGAAGGGGGCGGGATAGAATATATTATCCCATCGCCACGGAAAATACTCTTGTAGTAACACGACAATCATCGGACACATAGTATCATGCTGGTTGTAAAAATATCTAACGTCCATGTGTTGGATACATCAGCAATCCAGGCTACATCAGTCAATTCAATAATAGCTAATTCAAGTACTTCACGGTCATGTATTGTACCACCTTGAATTTTTGATCAATACCTTATCATTTACTCAAATTCTACTACATATCAGACTTTTCACGGTATGACTACTACTACTTTTGCGCCACCCTCATACTCCATGAATCGATGTGCCTCGATAATATCCTCTATATCGAACGTCTTAATAGGCAACTTCATCTTACCGTCCTCAAACAGCTTTGCGATGTCTTCGAGAGGCGTTGCCAGCAGATCGTCGCTGCTCCCGCCGTACGTCGTCAGGTAACAGCCCTTGGGGATCGTAGGCAACGGGCTGAAGGAATCAAGCACCCACTTGCCCCCTGCAATGCCGGTCATGCACTGGATGCCACCGGGCTTGAGGGTTTTGAGCGAATCTGCCATGGTGACAACGCCGATAAGTTCGAGCACCTTGTCGATGCCTTCAGGATACCGTCTTCGGATCTCATCAACAATAGAGCCGGTGTCAATCACGACATCGTCGGCACCCTGCTCTCGCAGCAGAGCCTCTCGCTCCGACTTGCGAGAGGTGGACACAACGAATGCGCCGTGCTGCTTAGCCAGGGCAGCTGCAGCGAGACCGATGGTCGTAGTGCCGCCGCGGATGAGAAGACGGTCGCCGGGCTGGAGCTTCAGAGGGCCAAACAAGCTTCCCCAAGCCGTCTGCATGGTTTCTGGTAGCGCGCCTAGGACGCTCCATGGCAGGGTAGTGTTAATGGGCTTGACTTGCGTTGCCTTGACGCACGTGAACTCAGCGTATCCCCCATCATACATACGGCCCATATCACCCATGGCCGTAACCACCGTCTGGCCCTTGGCGAATTCGTTGGAGGGAGCTTCTTCAACGATGCCGGTTGCCTCTATTCCGAGGATGCGTGGGAAGACAACCCCAGGCGAGTAGCCCTGTCTAGTGAACATCTCGGCCCTGTTGAGGCCAAAGGCCTTGACCCGGATCAGGACTTCACCAACCTTGGGCACTGGCCGCGGGTAGTTGTGATGGATCTTCAAAACCTCGGGTCCGCCCTTCTCGTGGACGACTATGGCGCGCATGGTCTGCGTGGGCACTCTGGCTGACATGCTGTGGTCAATAGAAATTGGCGAGGAGCACAGGGATCCACAGAGCGGTACAGGAAAGTAACAAGACGTAAGATAACACTGACAATGATGTGCGGTAGCTAGAACCATAGACTTGCCCACGGATCAACGGTTTTCGAAGGCTGGGTAGCTGGTTGTGTCGTTGACCAGTATGCAAATAAACGTCAAGATATGGTGAAGTTTGGATTGCTACGGTATCGGGGAGAGGAGATGTTTTGAAATGAGTTAGTTATGAACAGTTGTGAATTACTAAGCATCAGGTGGTGCCACGAAACGCAACTCCCAGACCAACAAATAGCGGCCCGTTACAGTACAGTACGTCATCCGTAACACCACTCCAACTGCTTCTTCCAAGAAGAAATTCAAAGCTCAATTTTCCACGACACCTGCAACTATATACAAAATGTCAATTACTAGGGCGATCTAGACATTGGTTTATCTTGTAACCTCAACTTTGCACTTACTACATTTTAAACGGCCTCCTTTTGGCGTTGTATCGCGTGGAATTCCCGGTGGTTATATGTAGCCTCTGTGCGATCTTGATAAGCTGACCTTAAGCCTGCACAAGCCTTTGAGTCTCTTCTCTTCTAAATTTTGTCTTGTGAGCTATCTTTGATCCTTGGTCATCTATTTTCGGTAGTTTTATGCTTAATTTAGCCTCGTAGTTGAGAGGTTCCTTTGCAATACGTGTATTTAGTGCTAATTCACATATTACGGACCATCCGACTAATAGCTCGATTGCCGGCTATGAAAGGCTTCGAAGCATCTGCTGAAGTAGAGATTTAACTACAGTGGCCTAGGTCAATAGATATTTAGAACGTTAATTAAGAAGTCTATAAGAATTCTACGAACCTCCTGCTCTCATTTTGTTGCTAAGCCATTAAACGTGCAACGCTACATTTTCAGGCACAACTGCATCGGGGAACCCAGACTTTACCGTAAGAAATGTCGATCGTATCAAAAACAGAATAAAATAATATTATCTCCTAGTTAACTGAGAGATTGTAACAAAGTCTGCAGCACACAGGGCTCGAGTGACTAAATATTTTTATGTTAATGTTGGACTCGAATCAGCAGCAGCTGGATTGAATTGCTGCACAGAAGACAAGCGCGAGGTCAACTACACTCTTCCGTCAAAGAGTGACAGGCAAATACAGGCACCTAACAGAGAACACCAATCTTCTAGCGGACCAGGACAGCACACTAGAAGCACATTCATATGTCCCTACCTTCCGCTTCCGCTCCCGCTGCTAGAACAGCCGGGGGCGTCGCTGGTTGACGCAGTTGGAGCCGTAGGCGATAGCTAGGCTCTGCCAAGCTCCTCCTAGGGCCCCTCTTTAGCAGACTAACCCTCTTATCGCACATACTCCACTTTGTGCTAATACTATAGCGACTTTAGAGTTCTATGTTGCATGCTTTACAAGTAAGTGGCACTCGCCACAGCAGTCGAGCATACCTATAAGATAAAACCGAGAAAGGGGAGGGGAGAGTACAATAGCACCAGCAAAGCTCTAGGTCGCATCTAGTTCTGATCAAGTGCTATCTGACTAGATTTGGGGGTACTCTGGGCTCATGTTGCTGAGCAGGCCATTCCCTTAGGCTTCGTTAGTTATCATGATGCCGTTATTATTAAGAGTGAGATTCACTGCATTCATTCACATTGCTCTCGCCGTGCTTAAATCTCGCCAGTCTCCAGAGTCTCCTCAATGCCTATCTTCAGTGAGTTTTCGCATATTTTCAGCCATTCGAACTGGCACCTCCGTAGGAGCAATGGTTGCTTTACAGTCCTGTTAGTTAAGATTCATCGAGTGTGATGCCTTGGTAGTGCATCTGTTATATCTATGGGAGATCTGTAGAGAAATTTCTCGTCACCGGTCCGGCTCCAGCTTCGCCCATACTCTTCCACTACACATAAAAATTTCTCATCATCTTCGGGCTTTCACTTGCTGCATATCACGGTAGGGCTCAGAGAATGGTGCCAGTACTTTGCAAACTATAATAAACGTTAGCATGCAGTAGGAGTTCGAGGAGATACAGGGAGTATACGATCAGTATGCCGTGTCTATATTTCCTGTGCAACTTCCGCCCAGCTGTGGCAATGTTAAATATGGTCCAGTTGTATTTCATTCGGAGTGTCGAAGAGGGCATAGCATGCTAGAGACCATGTCTTTGACTGCGGTCCAAAGTCTCTTGTCCTCTGCTACATCACAGGCGCCCTTCTTCACGTTGATACTGATCTTTGCCCACCACTCACTTACTAACCTCATATCGCTACGGTACGCATTCAACCACATAACCCGATAGCACACCCACATTAATTATCATTTAGTTTTAAGCAATATTAAAGTTGTCTTTTACGAACTTAAAGTTAATACTCATGATGTTAGCACTTGTATTACATTATTCATTTCTTTATTTTCAATGTCTTAGTATACGATTCTGTATAACGTTTACGCTCATTTTTTATTAGCTTTTTAAATTACAATAACAGAAAGGTATGTTAAAATATCTTAGTTTATTATTACTTTATATATATTATATTACAACCATATAACTTCATATATTAGTGGTTTAGTTTATAACTGAGTTACACTTACTTAATTCATTTATTGTTTTCTTCATGTATTATTTCTGTAAAAGTGAAATAAAAATAAAAAGATATAAAATAATACTTCTAAGTTATATGATTATTGTATATCATGCACTTTCAAATTAATTTTGTATAAAGAGTTATCTTGATTATACTGTAATCAGGAGTGTATAACGTTAGTAAATCTTCAAAGTATTCCAAATAAAACTAATTATTATCTTTTCCTGAATTAACCACGTTTGTGTTAACAAAAATGGAGGAAGAAGGTTAATGGCACTCGTTTATGAATGGTTAAAAGTTAACGTGGATTTTTCATGTTTTATGTTTCTTAATTCTTTACGGTTTCAAGAGAATACTTCTTCCGCAAGATATCGTCATATCTAAGAACTGCACCTAGGATTGTCTGGGCTCCAACACTGCAATTCTCTGGGCTAGCATACTCAAGAGGCGAATGGGAAATACCATCTCTGCAAGGTGTGAAGACCATGGCAGTCGGGCAAACTAGACGGGTGTAAATCGAGTCATGACCTAGATCATCAACAATAGAACATATAAAGATAACAGGAGCCACCCACCAGTATGACTACACAGTTTATCATAGTTATACCCCATATCCTTTGCAGCCTCTTCAACACAGTTGACGGCTGTTTTATCGAATACACCTGGATCAAAGCTCCAAATATTTTGATAGTTGGTAACGTCGAGACCAGAAGCTGCGGCCGTCTCATAGATAAACTTCTCAATTTGTTTCTCCATGTCCGTCAGGGTCGATAGATCGGTATGCTGCATACTAAATGAGAAGTCAACAACTGACGGAATGTTACAAAAGTTTTGTGGCGAGCTCTTGAATAGTGATACGGTTGCCATTCCAGTCTTAGAATCTCGTCCAATTCGTTCTACCTCGAGTACCATTTTGGATGCTCCTACGAGAGCGTCTTGGCGATTCTAGGAATTTTTTCAGTTATTGTGACGGACAAAATGAGTGTGACTCACATCCATGTAGGTCGTATCGGTATGCCTAGTGAATCCCCGAAGGCTAACATCGTACCAACGCATGCCCTGAATGCTGTCCACAACCCCAACATCAGAACCCGACTTCTCCAGTCGATTCCCTTGCTCAATATGCTATGCCGAGGTTAACAACTGGCCTCTCAAAGCCAAGCCGAGTTATCCAACTCACCACTTCAAAATGTGCTGATAGAGGGTTTGTCTTATAAGACACCTCTTTGGATCCTAGGTATCCAATCCTTTTCAGTTCATCCTTGATAGTAATTGAGCGATCCATGGTGTCGGTACATTTATGGGCATAGTCAAGATCCAATTGCTCCGACCAAACTGCCGATGACATGCAACCTGGTGGAAATCGAGCACCTTCTTCATTTGTCCAATTGATGACAGTGAAAGGTGCATAGGTTTTCTTCCCGCTCTCACGAAGCACCTTCATGACTTCGAGGCCCGTAAATACCTCAACATCTCGTCAGATTGAAATTTGATAGCGCGTGCAAAGGAGAATCATACACCCAAAGGTCCGTCAAATTTCCCTCCAGTTTGGACACTGTCAAGATGAGACCCAACTCCAATGGGCGGGATGTCATTGTCGGTTCCCTCAATGGTAGCCCATTGGGTGCCCATTGCATCAATAGTGTAGGAGGCACCTAGCTTCCTCACCTCATCTGCGAACCAGTCACGCGCTATCTTGTCATTATCATCACAGGAAAGCCGGGAAAGGCCCCTATCTTTCGCTCCTGCTATTTTGCATGTTGATTGAAGAGTGTCCCTGGTATTTTACAGTTAGCTAAACTTTAAGACTAGATATCACCGCCTAAATCGATGGTTGAAAGCAACTTACCAGATCCTATCTTGTGATACTTTGAGGCCATGAAACGACGAATTGTGACGTACAATTACTTTAGGTACCGCGAACTGGTAACCTGACTTTCTTGTAAACGCAGCACGCAGGATAGACATTCTGGGATGGGCAAAGGAATATTAAGATCGAGGGCTTTGGTGAATGTAGGAGATAACGGAAGAAGCAAAGGCTCACTGGGGACAATTCTAAAGCTTCAATACAATACTAAAAAGTCTCACTTAAGCAACGAATCTAAATGATCCATTTGTCTAAGTGTCTGCGTACCTGAAAGTGGGATGGAATTGTTGACAAAGACGAAGAGCTTGCATTAACTTACACGTGTATAGAAGAATAAGCAGAGATTAATAGAACACTCAGGACACTAATGGTTTCAACTTTCCACACCATTCAACCATGGGCGATAAGAAATCCTCGCAAGATAAACGCGGAGATTGCATTTATCTGATAAATTCTGTTGAAGAAATAGGAAAAGATCAACAATGGGGGTTCGTTATCTACGCTGGATCCCCTTTCAGAAGCGAGCTCAGTAATCTTCTTCTCTGCCGTTCCTTGATAAGCATTCACCCGTTACAGGCATTCTACATGAGACCTAGTTCTGTGAAGCTTTTTAAGTGAAACTCATTCTATCTGGTTGGGCGAACGGGCGAACTGGGCGATCAAGGGTTAATCTGGCGGTCACTCACTTTTGTTAGTAGTCAGAATCAAAATCTGATGCTAGATTTGCCTTTTACCTCAGAGATGAGTTATCCATCAGAAGTGGGATTCGAATGGTACATCTTAGTATCTTCCTTTTTCCCACAACCTGATATCTGCATCTTCTTTCCTACCTTCGAACTTTTTCTTTTTCAGCCGTGTAGTCCTATTTCCTCCAGGCATCAATCTAATTATGGCGACACGTTATGAAGATGTCGTTCCTGGTACAGTTCACCTCGTGGACCTTGGTGGCGATATGCATACACGACATCTAGACGAGAACAAAGACATTGTCCTGGTGCCCAAACCAAGCACCGATCCTGAAGATCCTTTAAATTGGAGTCGAAAGAGGAAGCTACTTGCCATTAACATGTGTTACGTGTATACTATAGGAGTTGGGATATCAACTGCAGTTCAATATTCAAGTACCTCGGCCAAGCATTTTCATGATTCTTAGACTAATTGCCGTCAGTTCTTGTGAACATTGCTGATGATACTGGTATCACAGTTGCGCAGCTCAATCTGGGAACTGGCTTGATGTTCTTGTTCCTAGGTTGGGCATGCCTGCTGTGGCAACCTTTGGCATTGGTCTATGGGCGTCGTGGCGTCTATATCATTTCATCGTTCCTGTGCGTCTTTCCAGTTCTATGGTCAGCATACAGTACTTCAAAGGGTGAATGGTACGCTCATCGAATTATTCTTGGTATTGTTGCCTCGCCCATTGAGTCTTTACCAGTTCGTATTTTGACATCTCGAGCTCTAATTAAGGCTAATATGTTTGTAGGAAGTCACGGTACCTGACTTGTTTTTTGCTCATGATCGAGGTACATACATGGGAATCTACGCATTTTTGTTATTTGGCTCCAACTTCCTGGCCCCGTAAGTCAAACTCTTAGAAGTCATCTGATAACAGCTAATTCAAGTAGCTTCTTTGCTGGTTGGATCAATGTCGCTGCTGGATGGCGATGGGTCATGTGGTTTGGTGCTATCTTCCAAGCAGTTGCCACTATCATCATCTACTTTTTCATGGAAGAAACGATGTATTTCAGAGGTACAGTAGAAGGTGTAGACTCGGAAGATGTCAGCAATGGGACGTCAACACCTGTAGACGCAGGAATTGCTACCACTGAAACCGACGAGAAAATCGAAATGGCGGGAATTCCAATCACGGTGATAACGCGGAACAATACTACCACTATCCCCAAACGAACCTACTGGAAGAAGCTGCAACTCTTCATAAAGATGCCCGGTCGTCCATCTCTCAAGCAGCTGTGGACAATGATGTACCGCCCTCTTCTCATCATGTATTATTTCCCCTGTGTCACATGGGCCGGCTTGTAAGCATACTTCCCCCTATAGTGAACTCCAGATCCTAAGCTTTCCAGCGTCTACGGAACTTGTCTATCCTGGTACAACGTCCTCAACGCAACCGCCAGCTCCGTCCTCTCCACCGTGCCCTACAACTTCTCCTCGGGGCTGGTCGGGACCGCATACCTCTCGCCCGTTGTCGGCGCGGGTCTCGGCGCCCTCTGGAGTGGATGGTCGGCGGACAAGCTCGCGATCCGGCTCGCGCGCCGCAACAATG